>PVJN01013148.1:0-47500 GCA_004026805.1 Lasiurus borealis | reverse complement strand
GGTGTTGGCCGCAGCAGAATGGTGGAGTAGGTGAGCAGGGGCACCAGACCCAGGTGGGGTGCCAGTCCCTGTCATCGGGTCAAACCTCTGGTGGATACTGAAAATTCTTTGCCTCCTATGCTCCTCGGTCCTGCCTGGTGCTCACACCTGCTGCCTACATTGGCCCGCTCACATCCACAGCCAGCACCAGAGCTGCTGCTCATGCCCACTGCTGGTGCCCAGCATCAGTCCCGATCACTCGGTGCCATCAGTGGGTGTGAGCGGCAGCTGCCAGCCCTTAGTGCCCACCTCCCCCTGCTCCTGAGGAGCAATTGGGGCAGCAACCGCCACTTGAACCCACTGACAGTGCCAGCCCCACTCAAAACCACTGCTGACACCAATCCCAATCACTCTGTGAAGTCAGCACTTGGGAGTGGCCATGGTGGGAGCAGGGCTGCCAGCAGACAGGGTATCAGGGGCTCTGGTAGGAGGGGCCAGGCAAGGGCATGGAGGATGGGCTGAGACCCACTTCTGTGCCTACTGCAGACTCACAGCCCACAGTTCCTTTCAAGGTGCACAAATTCATGCACTGGGCCCCTAGTAGGAATACAATCCCATAAAATAGATGAATAATAGTCTTAATAGATTTTGCACTGCCAACATTATACAATGTGATTAAGTCTGGATGCTATATTTCTAACAGGGCCACAAACTAATTGGGACATGTCTAAGAAGGTTAAACAATGTAGCATATCTGAAGTCATCTCTCATGAGAAATGGTTGATGAAATGTGTGATGCTACATGTGGAAACATAAAACTTCTTCAATAACTTTATACTGCCATTAAAATAGACAATTCTTGCCCTGCCAGTGTTGTTCAGTGGTTGAGCATAGACCCATGAACCAGGATTCATAATTGGATTCTGGTCAGGGCACATGCCAGATTGCAGGCTTGATCACCAGTAGGGCGGGTGGAGGAGTATAGGAGGCAGCTGATCAGTGATTCTCCCTCATCATTGATGATTCTGTCTCTCTCCCTTCCTCTCTCTGAAGCCAATAAAAACCTATAAAAATATTATTTTAAAAAATATAGAATTCTTTTGTATGGCCTGACAAGGTAGATCTGGGCTTACTGTAGGTAAGCCCATAATTTTAGTTTAATATACAAAACAAAGTTTAATTAATTGGAGTGTCAGATAAAAAAATGGATTGCCTTTTAGATTATATTTATCTCCTGTACCTACTCTTCAGTAAAATCCTGCAATATTATCCCACACTGCTTATATTGGTCTCCAATTATGATAAAGCAAATATAGTGAGGAATGATTATTGCCACCTCTTGGTAAAAACAGAGAACTAAAAAGGATTAAAGATCATTTATTTGTTCTGAGGTCAAAATTTATGAACAAATATAATACTTAGCAGTTATTTTAAAAATTATAAATAAAAACCTATAAATAGAAGTATTTATAGTACACAAGTGGCTTTTCATGGAAAGTTCTTTATTTTTATTAAACAATGCCCCTCCAATAAATTCAATAAAAATATTAAATAAATAAGTCAATAAAATGAACATAAATATAAATATAAAGAAAAAGGTGACTATGTGATATATAAAAGGATACATTCAACTATAAAAAAAAAGTTAATAACATATCCACTGACCTTTAAGAAATAAAACAGGGTCAGTGGTTATAGCATTTTTGTATTCTTTGACATTTTTCATTGTTTGCTTATTTATAATATCATAAAAGCACAATTTTTAAAAGATAAAATATTTCAGAAACATCGAATGATTTTATGAGATGAATGATGAAAAAACTATAATTTTGTATTTATATAGTCATTTTTGATGTATAAAACAAACTAGCCACCAAAGTCTAGGGTATTTTTGTTATAACAGTCCAAACCCACTAAGGTACCACACTAGCTGTTAAGTTGCTTTCCCCTTTTGACTGTTGTAAATAATGCTGCTATGCACAGAGGACTACAATGATCTGTTCATCTATGCTTTCAGTTCTTTTGGATATACTATATCCCAAAGTGGAATTGCTTCATTATATAGTTTTTTTTGTTTGTTTGTCTATTATTTTTGCTTGATTATATATTAAATCTACTTTCATTTTTTCATAGTAGCTGTGCCATTTTACATTCCTACTTATAAAGGGCATAGGGTTCCAATTTCTCCACATCCTTGCACACGCTTGTTATTTTCTGTATTTCCTTTCTGATAATAGTTATCCTAATGAGTGCAAAGTGGTTTCTCATTGTGGTTTTGATTCATATTTCACTAATAATTAGTGATGTTGAGGATGTTTTCATATATTTATTGGCTATCTGTATATCCTTCTCTGAAGTTTATTTAAGTCCTTTGTTCATTTTAAATGGGTTTGTTTGTTGTTTTGGTTGTTCTATTCTCTAGATATTGACCTCTTGAGATATGATTTGCAAATATTTTTTCCAATTCCTTGGGTTATCTTTTAACTCTATTAGTAGTGTCCTTTGATGTACACACCTTTAATTTTGATATAGTCCAATTTATCTGTTTTTACATTTGTTGTTTGTGCCTTTGTTATTATTTCTAAGAAATTATTGCCAAATTCAACATCATAAAGCTTTTGTCCTAGATTTTCTTTTAATAATTTTTAGTTTCAACTCATACTTAGGTCTTTGACCCATTTTTAATTCATTTTTATGTATTGTGTAAGGCAAGGGTCAATTTTATTCTTTCTTATGGATATTCAGTTTTTCTAATACCATTTGTTGAAAAGCTTGTCCTATCCCCCTTGTATGACCTTGGCATCCTTGTCAAAAACATATAATCATATATATGAGGGTTTATTTCTAGGCTCTCTGTTCAATTCCACTGTCTAATGTGTCTATGCTAAACCACACTATTTTGATTACTATAGCTTTGTAGTAAGTTTTCAAATCAGGAAATAGGGGACTTCACTTTGTTCTTTTTCCAGATTGTTTTCGTTTTACAGGATACGTTGAGATTCCATATAAATTTTAGTATGGATCTTCCTATTTTTTAGAAAATGTTGGTATTTTTATAGGGTTTCCATTGAATCTGTAGATTGTTTGGAGTAATATTGACATCTTAACAATATTATGATTTCAATTCATGAACATAAGATATATTCCCATTTCTTAGTGGTTTTAAGTACACAAATCTTTTGCAAGCTTGGATAAGTTTATTCTGATATGTTTTATTCTTTTTGATGAGATAGAATTGCTTTGAGGGTTAACGATAAATGATGAAAGAAGAATAGACAAATTTATCATGCAGAGGTATTTAAAATAGTTTATGTAGATACTTTCCTTCAGAAAATGGAGCATAACTCTCCACCCCTTAAATGTGAGCTATACAGAGTAACTTTATTCTGAAGAGTAAAAGGTGAAACAGGAGTAACTGTGATAAAACCTGACAAACACAACCTCAGTCATGTTGATAGTATATATTTTTTGTGTGATATGCTAAAAATGACACTTCTGCAATATTTCTTCCAAAAAACAGTAACTGTATTCTAATCATAAGAAAAATACCAGAAAAAAAGAGTAATTGAGGGATATGACCAGTATTTCTCAAAGCTATTAAATTAATCAAAAACAAGGAAAGTCTGGTAAATTGTTGCTGCTGGGAATAGCCTCAAGAGACATTACAACTAATTGTAATATTGTATTCTGAATGGAATCTTGGAACAGAAGAAATGAAATAAGATAAAAACTGAGGAAATCTGAATAAAGGATGGACTTCATTAAATAACATTGCCTCAATATTGTGTCATTAATTGTGATAAGTACACAATGATAAATATAATATATTAACAATACAGGATCCTGGGCATGGCATATATGAGAACTTTATGTCCAATCTTTGCAACTTTTCTGTAAACAAAGGTTTTCTAAAGTAGAGTACTTATTTTTAAAATGATGCATAGATATCTAGTCTTCTTAAGAACTCAATAAATTTTGGCTTGAATATGAAGATATCTTTGTTAATTGAAGATCTTGTTACTCTTGATCATTTCTACTCTATACTATTTTATTTCTCTAATATAAATATTCACACAAGCATATTTTGAAAACCAGTAAATCTCTTATTAAATGAGAGTTTCTTTCATCTAACTGTTATGCACTTGGAGAAAGAATGGCTTTTTAAGAAATAAATGTGGCTCACTAGGTTGGACATTCATTTGGAAGTATATATCTTGAGCCCTATCTCACACCATCCACAAAAATCAATTCCAGATGGATGGCAGGTCTAAATGTGGAAGACAAATATTACAGCTCTTAAAAGATATTTTGTGTCACAAAAGATTTTTTTAAACACTCCACATAAAGCACTTATCATGAAAAAATAACTAGATGAATAGAAAAGTATTAAAATTGAGAGTACTGTTCATCTAAAAACATGATTAAGAGAATATAAAGCTGCAATACAAGTTAAAAGTAGATACAATGAATATATCTAACAAAGTTCTGTTAGCATATTTAAATTTGTTTTACAAATAAGTATATTAATACTGACATATGAATAGAAAATTAGGCAAAAACCTAAATAGTTATCTCCTAATAGATGATTTGCAAAAAGCCAGTAAATACATGAACTGACAATTAACTTCATTAGTCATCAAGAAAACACATATGAAAGCCAAATTATATTAATTATACATATCCATCAAAAGGAATTGAGCCCTGACCAGTTTGGTACAATGGATAGAGTGTCAACCTGCAGACTGAATGAAGGGTTCCAGATTTGATTCCAGTCAAGGGCAAGTACCTTAGTTGTGGGCACATCCCCAGTAGGGGGTGTGCGGGAGACAACTGATCCATGTTTCTAACTCTCAACCCCCCTCTCTTCCTCTCTGTAAAAAAAAATCAATAAATTATGTTTTTTAATGAATTGAATAAAAGAGATGGAAACTAGAATTGTGAATGACATTATTGAACAATTGGAACACTCAGTACTGTACCATTATACAACCACTTTGGAAAACTACTTGGCTATAAACATTCAAGGAGGAATTAAAACCTATCCTCCTCAGACTATTCAAAAATATTCAAGAAGAAGGAACACTTCCAAACACCTTCTATGAAGCCAGCATGAAAACATGTTCAATGTCACTAATTATCCGAGAGATGCAAATCAAAATTACAATGCGATATCATCTCACACTTGTCAGAATGACAATCAACAAATCAACAAATGACAAGTGTTGGTGAGGTTTCGGAGAAAAAGGAACCCTTGTGCACTATTGGTGGGAATGCAGACTGGTGCAGCCACTGTGGAGAACAGTATGGAGTTTCCTCAAAAAACTAAAAATGGAACTCCCATTTGACCGAGCAATCCCACTCTTAGAAATATATCCTAAGAAACTAGAAACACCAATCAGAAAGGATTTATGCACCCCTATGTTCATAGAAGCACAATTTACAATAGCTACACTTTGGAAACAGCCTAGGTGCCCGTCAGCAGATGAGTGGATCAGAAAACTGTGGTACATCTACACAACGGAATTCTATGCTGCCATAAAAAAGAAGGATTTCTTAGCATTTGCAGCAACCTGGATGGAATTGGAGAGCTTTATGCTAAGTGAAATAAGACAGTCAATGAAGGAGAAACACATGATCTCACTCATTTGTGGATAATAAAGAACATTATAAACTGATGAACAAAAAGATAGATACAGAGGCAGTAAAGCATCAAAAAGACTGTCATATTATAGCAGGAAGGTAAGGAGAGGTGGGGTAGATAAGAGATCAACCAAAGGACTTGTATGCATGCAGATAAGCATAACAAATGAACACAAGACACAGGGGGGTTAGGGTATGCCTGGGAGTGGGGGGGGGGCAATGGGAAGATATGTATACATGTAACACATTAATAAAAGAAAAGAAAAGATAAGAAAAGAAAACTACTTGGCTATATCTTTAAAGTTGAGCATACTCATTCCTGATTCCACTCCTGGCTTCTATCCCACAGGAATACATATATTTGTTTATTTAAAAAATATGTTCTTGAATGTTTATCACAGCATTAGCTATAATAGTCCCAAACAGTCAATAGAATTGGAGCATATTCATAGACCATAATAAAAAAAAATGAAACAACAAAATATGAATGAGTTATAACTGTATGTAAAATGTAAATGAATTTCAAACAAATATTGAACAAAATAAACCAGATCATCTCTCCCCATCCAAAAGTACAGCTTGTGTGATTCTATTTGTATAAAATACAAAGTAAAGAAGATAAAATAGTCTATGATGCTAGAAGTCAGGGTAATGTGTTTTTTTTGTTGTTGTTGTTTGTTTTGATATTTTTTTAGTGTTTGTTTCAGGTGGGTGATTGGAAAAATATAATAAGGGGATCTAAGGTATAATAATATCTTTTAAAAAGCTGATTGCTGGTTACACAGCTATATTCATTTTATGAAAAATCATTGAGTCTTACATGTATGATGTGCATACTTTCCTTTTTATACTGTATCCTTGAATTAAAAGTTATCTTTAAAATAGTTTCTCACAGCATTGAATAAATATCAGAACTTTCAACCCATAGAGAGAAATTGACCAGTGGAAAAGTGAACCATGTGTTAGTAAGGAAGGCCAATACAATTTTAAACTTTAGAAAAATGATTTGAAAGAAAAAGAGAGAGAGAGATAAACATGAGCGAGAAACATTGATCGATTGCCTCCACAAGGAACCCTGACCAGAAATCGAACCCACAGCCTGGTTATGAAACCTGACTGGGAATTGAACCCACCATCTCTTGACATATTGGATAATGCTCCTACCAACTGAGCCACTGGGCAAAGGCAGGATAACGCAATTTTTAAAAATACTTAAATTTGCATATCTGGCATGGCTTTGTAATTTTCCAAAGAAATACAAAAATGTTCTTCACAAAATTTTAGTCTTCATTCTTTTCTCCTCTTTCACTGTTGTTCCTTTTCTAACACTCAATTTCAGAATCCCTTGTAGGAAAAAAATAAATACATAAAAGAAAACATTTGTTTGCTGTAAGAATAATAATTTAAATTAAGAAATGATTATTGTTGCTCAGGCATTTATTTACCAACTCAAAAAATTTAAAAATATTAAAAATATGTATTTTTTATTTGTATTTCAGAAAGAAAAGGAGAGGGAGAGGAAGATAGAAATATCAATAATAAGTGAGAATCATTGATTGGCTGCCTTCTGCACGCCCCAAACTGGGGATCGAGCCCACAACACAGGCATATGCCCTGACCAGGAGCATAGGTTGATGCTCAACCACCAAACCATGCCTGCTGGGCTCAACTCTTAAAATCTGATGTAAAATACATATTTCTGGAGCTGTTAAATGTGGTAAATTAGCTGATCTTTAGAATATAAATAATTTACCCTTCTTTTTACCCTTATGTCCTTCCCATGTTGGATAATTTAGATTATTTAAATAATGTAATTAGTAAATGATTTATTTATTTTTAGTTGTTTGGTGTGTTTTTTTTTATATAGAAAATTTTATGCCGTGTACTTGAAAGTATACATTCTTTCTTAATTGAACTGGTATTTTGTGATATTACTCTTTTGTCTGTGTTAAACAGGAAGATGTCAGATTTTAGTCAATTTCTGAAGTATTCATTAGTCATCAACCAGGAACCTAAAGCAATGATAAAAATAATAAGGCATAATAAACAAAAATACTCCCCAATACTCTGTTCTCTATACTTTTCACTAGTAAATCTGCAGGACATACAAGATGATGTGTAATAACACGAGAGCAAGCTAGAGAACATCTGGGACCTAAAGGCAATATATTTAACTGCAGTTCAGAAAAAGAGAAATTAGGATTAAAAACAGTAATGCTCATATTTGACTGCACATTAGAATCACCTGGAACCTTTTAGATGCTTTTTGTTTATGTGATGATGGAGGAAGCTGGCATCCAATAATGCCTAAGTATCTCAGCCCAGTCATCCTACATATAAGGACTATAAATTATGGATAAAATATAACAAAAGATAATCTGAAAACACCTATAGCTTTACCTTGTGTAATGTTGCTAGAATTCAGATCAAATCTAAAATGGTCTCCCTGGTTTGAAAAGTGAGGCAGAAGGTCTTGACAATGAAATAGATAGGAAAGGGCAGCTTAAAACTATGTGTGTAAACTCTTGCTACACACTTTTTGACCCCTGCACCATACATGTGTAGGTATAATCTAGGTAGCTCAGAGAAGTTAAAAAAACATTGAATCGAGTTTCTGTCAATTATAATGCTGCAGAAGACAAAATTTTTCTGTTTGAATTCAGCCAAGTTAATAGCATTCTTTAAAAAATTATCTTCATAGCAGCATAACAAAATCCCAAATCTATGATATATTATTGATCTAAAATTGTAATAAATATAAAGAAACATGAAAATATTACCAATACTCAAGAAAATGCTTCATATGAGATTACTGAGTGACAAGAATTTCAAAACAGCTTCATACCTATGCTCAGTGACATAAAGGAAATAGAGCTTCTGAAATGAAATATTAATTGTATGGGCTTATCAGGAGACTGACTATCAGAAAATAGTGCAGAAGCTATTTATATGGGCACAGATTTGCCTATTTTTGTTTTTGTAGTCTGTACTCTGGGAGTCATATAAAAATTATATCTTTATAACTATAGATAAGATTGATAGATAGATATAGGTATATCCCAGACAAATATCAAGAAGCTTTTTTTCTCCATGTTTTCTTCAGTAGGTTTATAGTTTTCAATCTTCAGCAAAAGAAACAATTAACAGAGTGAAGTAACAACCTATCAAATGGGAGAAAATATTTGAAAATAATATATCTGATAAGGGGCTAATATCCAAAACATATAAGAAACACAACTCCATAGCAATAAAACAAATATCCTAAGGAAAAAATGGGTAAGTAACATGAAGAGACATTTTTTCAAAAGAAGACATACAAATGGCCAATAGGTATATGAAAAATGTTCAACATCATCATCAGGAAAATGTTCAACATCATTGATCACCTCTTAGAATGTCTATTATAAAAAAGACAAAAGGTAAGTTTAGGCAAAGATATGGAGAACAGGGAACTTTGTGGATATGCAAATTGATACAACTATTATGAAAAAAAAGGTATAGAGGTTCCTCAAAGAATTAAAAATAGAACTGTCTAATGATTCAACAATTCCACTTCTGAATATGTACCCAAAGACAAAGCTAGTGGGTACAACATTTCTTCTTATACCCACTCTGTAACTATATTAAAACCACTGAATTAAACCACATACTTTAAATGCCTGAATTTTACAACTAGTGAACTATAGTCCAAAAAGATGTTTTTTAAAATATATTTTTATTGATTTCAGAAAGGAAGGGAGAGGGAAGAAGACATAGAAACATCAATGATGAGAGAGAATCATTGATCAGCTGCCTCCACACGCTCCACACTGGCAATCAAGCCTTTAACCGGGCATGTGCCCTTACTGGGAAATCAAACAGTGACCTCCTGTTTCCCAGGTCATTGCTCAACCACTGAGCCACTTGGGTTTGGCCCAATAAAGATGTTCTTAGAAAACTTTAAATAAAAGCAATTACCAAGTGGAAGCCTTGAATAAACACAGCTGGGAAATAGTGTAAGGGAACGAAATAGTTACCATCAACAGTATGAGGAAGTAAACTGTAAGGTAAGCCAAACAGAAGCTGAGGCGTGTGGATATCGATTTATCAAAATGGGCACTTCTGAGAGACAACTACTAGAGCTGCTGTTAGGCCATTAGAGCTGTTTTCTCTATTGAACAGTGATAGAGGATACCACCGATCCATAAAGACTAATCGTGGGGCTACAGTGAGGATTTACTGTGTTCTTCAGCCTCCTTGTATACTTACAGTAAACTTTGATTACCCAAGGCAACTTGAACTTGTATGTGTTTCTTGCAACCAGAAATCATTGCCAAACCACATGTTCTGTCTTGTTCCTATTTCACAGATAGTGGAAAAACATTTTTCTAGTTGATTTATGCAGAATGTCATTAAAGTAGTAGATAAAAATGATTCTGGCATTTTGTCCTAATTTAAGAAAGCTAAACATGAAGCAGGTAATTATTATTCATTTTATTTCAATTTAATCAATCACTTAAAACATAAGAAATACCTTTTTTATATATATTTTATTAACTTTTTACAGAGAGGAAGGGAGAGAGATAGAAAGTCAGAAACATCGATGAGAGAGAGACATCAATCAGCCGCCTCCTGCATGCCCCACAGTAGAGATGTGCCTGCAAGCAAGGTACATGCCCCCAACCTGAATAGAACCTGGGACCTTTCAGTCTGTTCTATCCACTGAGCCAAACCGGTCTTGGCAGAAATACCTTTTTTTGAAAATTATAAAAGATGTAGTAAATAAGAATATCACTTTATATACCCATGAGATATTATGTTTATATGTAATATAAATTTAAAATTTAATACAAATAAATAAATGTTATGATAAAATCTTAAGTTGTTGACTTTAGTTGAATCTAGTATAATTATTTTATATTTAAATTTAATATTTATCAAGAATAAAATATACTATATCTTTTGGCTCAGGAAATTTTCTATTTGAGAATTCATAGTAAATTAAAATTCAAATGATGAAAATCTTTCTCCCCATGTCTCTAAATTTATCATAATAAGGAAATGGATACACAAATTATAGTACATCTTCAGAAAAATATTGTAAAAATATTATGTAGAAACTAGGGCAATAATAATAGGAAATGCAAGTAATCACAAGATAAAACAACAAAAGTCCTGGTATAATGTTGCATTCCTGCTACAATTATAACAACATATATATCAAGTGTGCAAATGGGAAAAGTATAGAAAAAATGAAGTTGTTGTTTTATTCTGATGAGATCAAAGAAAATATATTTTTCCTCTATAATATTTTCTTCTTATTTTGTCTTATTGCTTCTATAAGTTAAGGGTGTAAAAGTCTTGATGTGCCAATAAATATATGTAACAGATAATCTAAAAAGTATAGAATAAAATTAAAAACATATAAAATAGGACAAACCCCGATACTAACAAAAGCTCCTTATGAAAAAGCAGTTTCTGAAATAATAGGACTACCTTTTTATTTATTTGTTTGTTTTTGTGTGTGTGCGTTCACACACACAAGCACACAAAGGTTCTAAACATTAAAAAAAAAGAAGAATAAAAAGACATCTTGGAGAAAATATTTCAGCAAACACACTCACCTTGTTTTATCTCCAAGGAAAAAGAAAAAAAAACTTTAAAAAAATAACTATTTCTGAATTATATCTTTCCAACTGGGCTTTAGGCCTCTGAAGAACATCAAAAACAACCTTACAAGACAAAAACTTGAGACAATCAGCAAGCAGCACCCTCAGGACTTTTTGACAAATGGCCCATTTCAGAGAAATCAGCATTTTCTGAGGGTTCAAACTAGAGGATGCTGCCTGATACAAAACCCTGCACTAAATATGAACTTGCAAGGTCTTTGATGTTGGGAGAATTTTTGCAAATGGGTTGGGTGCGACAGAATCCCTAAAGGGGATTCATTTCATGTGTATTAGTGCCCAGAATGAAAAGTTAAAAGAATAACACAGCCATTGGGATTTTAAAAGAAGATTTTTGAAATCTCCAAATAATTCAGTTAATATATTAGTTTCTTAAATTATTTGCATAATGGCCTAGGATCATTTTAATGTGTGTATGGTCACCATCTTTGTTATTCATTTTCAATGTACAAGTGTAACTATTGAAAATTAAAAGACAAACCCAAAGAATACACTGGTCTTCTCAAAGATCAGCCACTTTTGTCGGTAAAGCTTGGCCATTATGCTGAACTACTATCTGATTTTTTAAAAAATATATTTTATTGATTTTTCACAGAAAGGAAGTTAGAGAAACAGAGAGCTAGAAACATCAATGAGAGAAACATCCATCAGCTGCCTCCTGCATGCCCCCTACTGGAGATGTGCTCACAACCAAGGTACGTGCCCTTGCCCGGAATCATACCTGGGACCTTTCAGTCCTCAGGCCAACACTCTATCCACTGAGCCAAACCGGTTTCGGCAACTATCTGATTATTAATCCCAGTCTATCCCTTAGCTGTTGGAGAGAAAATAAAATTTCATGAATACTGAGTGAATTTATTTGTACTACAGCAATGCTTGGCCTTCTTAAGGCACTTCTATCACAATGGTTTGTGTTCACATGACTTTCATTTATAAATGACCAGAAAATAGTTGAGAGAGGTGAGAATACCTGTGGTTTCTTCACCTCATGGTGAAAATAGCCCATGAGGTGAAGAAAAATGTGGTGTGCACTGGCTTAATTAGAAAATAGTGAGACATGTCATAAATTTGCAAACTCCTAAAGTTATCTAGATTATTCTACAACTAGAAACAAACCCAAAATCTTCAGAAAAATAATTAAAAAAAAATTCTGATTTTCTTTTCTATTAGAGGACTGATGCACGAAATTCATGCAAGATTAGGCCTTCCTTCCTCTGGCTGCTGGCACTGGTTTCACTCTGGCACCCATGACCTGGGATAGCTTCCCTCAGGCCACCCACAGACACCCAGGACCTGGAATTCACTCAGGCTGCTGCAGGCACCCAGAACCTGAGCTTTATTATTATATTATAAATATAGCAGGTTTATCTCATATTTTTCCAAATGCTTTTAGGTAATCATATCTTCATCTAAAATAGTATGAGGAAGCTTAATATATGTCAGAAACAAAATCCAGCTGTTTTCTTGATGTGACTTGAAAAAGTCAGAGCTCCTTCATTTCTAAGCCCAGAAACATTTGTGGGGAAACTCCGGAGTCCTTAATATCAAGCAGTGTAAAGACTGTTGAACTTGATTATATTTCTGTTACACACAGACAGCAGAATATTCTCAGTCACTTAGATTTGTTTGGCAAAGTAATTTGGAGGTTACTGTTTCAAGTTAGTCAGTATTCATTCAAATCAAATCTTCATGAAGAATCCTTTCACAAACAATCATCAGAAAATGTTTTGTTTTTAAGAAGAGCCTAACTGCAGTTGCATCTTTCAAATGGTGGAGAGTATTCATTTCATCAAAGAGAGGAGGACTAGATATTTTTAATATATTTCCTAATATTTAAAAATATTTATTAGTATTTCACATCTCAGGAATGAAGGAGGGAGGGAGTGAAAGAGGGAAGGAGGGAAGGAGGAAAGAAAAGAAGGGAGGGAGGGAAGAAGGGAGGAAAATAGGGAGGGAAAAGAAGGGTTTAAGACTAAATACTTGATCTTCAAGTCTGAGATTTTTTCTAATAATTATGCTCATGTAAATCTCTTCAGTAATTTCTTTCAAACTATGAGCCTTTCTGAGAGCCCTTGATGCTGTAAAATCACTTTGACAAATGCCTCCCTCTTTTATTTCCCAGAGAGACATGTTAGAAGCGGGTTCTGATACCTCCATATTATGAGAAGGGTTTTTTGGAAAGCAGCACACCCTTCTGATGCAACCCAGATTGATGCAACATATTGATGTTCTCAATATGTGATTTTGTCTTTTTTAAGGATAAGGGACAAGAAACCAGTTGGAGCACCTTTAAGAAAATCCTCTCATATTTGGCTTCCCTTACTTTCCCCATCCCTTTCATCTTCTTCAAATTAAAATGCTGGTTTTAATTATCTCTAAAATTGAAGTGTAAAGATTTTCCTTATGATTCCATTCCAAGTTAGTCTTTTCAAATGTTTCTTGAAACTTTTATGTTGTCTGGTTGAATACTTTTGATAAGAAATATTTTTTATTCATTCTATTGCAAGCATTCTTAGATATTAAAAAATGTCAAAACACTTTTTTTTTCATTCAAGAAAAGATTTACTGTTGAAAGTATTACATTCCTCAGTGACCTCTTCTACCTGCTCACATCCCCAACCCAGGCCTTCACCACCCTATTGTCTGCGTCCTTGGGTTGGTTTTGCACATATGCATACAAATTGTTTCCCACCCACCCACTCAAAGGTATATCCGTAGCTGAATTCCCGTGCTAGAACCTCCAACAAGGTTTCAAAACACTTTTAATCTTTCCCTGACAAAGGGACAGCAATTTAATAATATCAATTGTATGCTATACTCATTTTTTAAAAAAAATTTAATTTTCTCCCCTCAGTTCTTATGAGATGCTTTGCAGGAATTTGGGATGTGGGATAGAAAATGTAGCATACACCTAAGCTTTCAGTGTTTCTTCTCTAGATTTTTTTTTTTTTTGAGAGGGGAAGGAAGCATATTTCCTGGGCATTAACAAAATTATGTTTAGAAATAAAGCAAAATTTTGCTGATAACTAAATGTAAAATTTTAAAATAATCTTGATAATTAAATAATTTTAATGCATATAAAAAGTTTTATTGGTGACTTGAAAATTTTTTGGCTTCCTTTATGGAAATAAGGGGGCAACTCTTTATTTTGCTCAGTAATTGTTTCTACTAGAACCCAAAAATTATCCTCTGGAAAACATTCAAAATATGTAATTGCATCTGGCTAGGTGCTTTTGAACCAATAAAAGGTATTATTCCAGTCACTGAACCTAGAAAATTTCCACATGCTTGGGTAATGATGCTACAGTAATGTTCAATCATCTCTCTCCTACCTGATCTAAAACTGTTCATGAGTTTTAATGAAGAAAAAGGAGACTCAAAAAGTCAGCAAGCATTGGACTATGATGTCTTTCCAGTATGGAAATCATATAATACTATATAATAAAAGGGTAATATGCAAATCAACCGAACGGTGGAACAAACGGTCACTATAACAAGCACTGAGCAGGCAGTCAGGCGAGCAGTTAGCGGCAATCAGGCAAGCAGGCAGGCAGAACAGTTGGAGTGATCAGGGAGGCAGGCAGAGCAGTGAGGGGCAATCAGGCAGTCAGGCAGAGCAGTTAGGGGCAATCAGGTAGTCAAGCAGAGTAGTTAGAGGTGATCATGCAGGCAGGCAGACAAGTAAGCAGTTAAAGGCAATCAGGCAGGCAGACAGGCAGGCAAGTGATTAGGAGGAATCAGTTCCAGTTGTGTGAGGAAAGTCCAAGAGAGATGTCTGACTGCTGGATCGGGCCTAAACCAGCAGTCGGACATCCCCCAAGGGGTCCCAGATTGCAAGAGTGAGCAGGCTAGGCTAAGTTATACCCCATCCCCACAAGCACAGATTTTGTGCACCAAGCCTCTAGTTGTATATAAAAAGGTGTTTTGTTTTTCTTTAGCCAGTGAAGCTTTAATGAAAACCTATACTTGAGGATCACTCTTTTTACAAAACAAGTTAATCTGGGTAATTTATTTGTACAAGTAACAACATTGAGGTACAATTTAAGAAGTTTGATCTCATCAGTCTTTTACAACAACTTGCAGGAAAAGAGTACAGAATTAAAGCATGCTACTATGTTGAAATGCCAATGGAAAATATTCACAACTACTTCTAATGAATATTCCAGAGTAAGACTGGAACCGTGTCCATTACCAATAATTATTGCAACTGATCTTGGCTCCCCAGAGTAAATTATATAGTTTTTAGTTCTTAGATTTTAGTTTTTAATTAGATAATTTTTTTCAGAGAAGCACATAACTTTCATTTGTATTATGTGATAAAGTTGAGTGATTGAAAGACAAGCTAATTCAATGAAATCAAGAAGGGAATTTATCCATTTAAAAAGCATTTTTCTGCCGAGACTGGTTTGGTTCAGTGGATAGAGCATCGGCTTACGGGCTGAAAGGTCCCAGGTTCGATTCCGGTTGGGGGCATGTACCTTGCTTGTGGGCACATCTCCACTGTGGGGTGTGCAGGAGGCGGTTGATCGATGTCTCTTTCTCATCAATGTTTCTGACTTTCTATCTCTCTCCCTTCCTCTCTGTAAAAAATCAATAGGATATATATATTTTTTTTTAAAAAAAAGCATTTTTATAAAACAGAGAGCTAAAAATACAGTTTTAAATATTGGAGTTTGCAACGTTTCTTCTTAGTATTTAAACCAAGTTAGAGTTTTCTTTATAAGAATACTTTATCCTATATTTGAATCATGCTTTGGGGGCTTCGTGGCATTTACCTATAGGTTTTTTTATTTGACCCTGTGTGGTAGACAGAATAATGCTCCAAAGATGTCCTCATCCTGATCCCCCAAACCAGTGAATATGTTACATTACAAGCAAAATAGACTTGCATGTGTGATTCAATTAAGAATCTAGAAATGGGAAAATTACCAGGAATTATTTGGGTGATTCCAACACAATGACTGTGGTCCTTTTAAGAGCCAAGAAGAATTAGAGTCAGAAAAGGCAATGTGACAAAGGAAGCAGAGAGAGATTTAAAAATTTTATATGCTGCTTTGGAGAAGAAGGGAGAGACCCTGAGCCATAGAATTCTTTATAGGAAGGAAGAGGTAAAGAAAAAGATTCTCCCCTGGATCTTCCAAAAGGCATAAAACCCTGTCGGCACCTAGATGTTAGTTCAGGAGGCCAGTTTTGGATATCTCACCTCTAGAAATGTAAGAAAATAAATTTGTTTGGTTTTAAACCACTAAGATTATAATAATTTACTACAGCAGCAACAGGAAACTAGTACAATTACTAATAATTATGAGGTTTGAAAACATGAAACATTATCTCCTATTGATAGGAATGCTGTGGCATTTCCATAAACATGCAGTGAATATGGCAGAACTGAGAGTAGAACCTAGATTTTATGACTTCATGTCTAGTGTTTTGTTTTGCTATAATTTAATTTAATTTAATTATTTTTCAATATATTAGGCATCTCTGTTTTAGTTTCTGACTAATAATGTAACAAAATTGCCATTAACTTTATAGTTTAAGGCAGCACAAATTAAATATCTAAGAAATCTGGAGTTCAGAAGTCTAACATGGCCTGCCTGTGTAGCTCAGTAGTTGAGCATTGAACCAGGAACAAAAAGGCCATCAGTTTGATACCCAGTCAGGGTACATGCCCAGTTTGTAGGCTCGGACCCTATGTAGGGGGAGTGCAGGAGAGAGCTGATTGATGATGTTTCTCTTTCATCAATGTTTCTCTCTCTCTCTTTCTCTATGGTTTCACACACACACACACACACACACACACACACACACACACACACACCGAGTGGTACCTCGACATACAAATAACAGTGGTGATGGGAAATTCCCAGTTGAGCAGAACTTCAGGCAGTACATTTAGCTTTTTATTTTGGCTCAAATGAGAGATACTTAGAAAATTACCCTCATCCATGGATAGTTGTTAATAGTATGGAATTGGATAGTCAAGGACTTCAAAACAACAGGATTGAAAAATGGTGACAAAGAAGTCTGAGGAAGACATATAGATGAACATCTTGGAATATATTAGAGTGTGAAAATATTTGTACACCATGTGTATACTCACCAAGAACATATATTTTCAAAGAGGCTCTCAATGACTGGGTGGTTAAAATGAGATAATCTGTTAATGTCTGTCTTTCTTCCCATTCTACTTAGTGGACTCATGTATGAATTGGTCCTGGGTACTAGGATGATAGTTGTATATAGAAGAAATAATATGGACTTTTCTTCACTAACACTGATTTGGCTATTGCTATTTCTGAGTGGTTAACCTTTCAGAAACAGAGACTGTAGTTGAGACTAGTCAAAGCGATGTAAGCTTTAATCCAATGAACCCCTTACTTTATGGAAGGGGCAATGATTTATTCACATTGAAATAAAAGTGCTTCCAGAAGAAAGATAATTTAAGCATAGGTTATTTTAATTAGTTCTGGATTATTTGCCAGACTTTGATCTGATTATATTTAAAAGTATTCTGTTTATATAAGGAATTCTCATTGTATTTGGCATGCTTTGGTGAACAGTTTCAATTATTACTTGCAGACATCTATAATAAAAGAAATACCTATAGAAGGCAGGGCTTCTTGGTGACTCTGTATTTGCTGTCATAGAACATTTTCATGGGAATATGTGACTATATTAACATAAACTTGGAAATGCATGTAGGAATGAATCATAAGGGCATGGTGCTAAGGTTAAAAGAATATAAAGTTTGAATAGAGAAAATGCATTGATACGGGCTAACCAAGAAGAGAATTTTGATTCACAAATGTTAGCTTAAGGAAATGAAAGTGATTCTGACAGGTTTTTTGTTCATTTGTTTTGTTTTGCATTTTGTTTGTTTGTTTGTTTGTTTTGGTTTTTGGTTCTTTTTGGTTGACTGAAACCTCTAAAGCTTATATTAAAAGGAGGTGAAATGTTAGAACTGCCTAGTTGGTACAGGTCAGTGGTTGAGCATCAACCTATGAACCAAGAGATCACTGGTTCAAATCCCAGTCAGGGCACATGCCCAGGTTGCAAGCTTGATCCCCAATAGTGTCATATGGGAGGCAGCTGATTGGTGATGTTTCTCTCTCTCTCCCCCTCCTTTCCTCTTTCTAATGTAAATATAAAGATACTTTAAAAAATGTCAGTACTTCCTAAGTATATGGAGAAGAAGCTAGCTAAAATAATTAGGAAGATTAGCATAATAGGATGAACTTATTATGTTAAGACCTACTCACTCATCTACTAAAATATCTGCACAGAAAGCACTCCAGAAGACATTCCCTCCACCAACGCTAAGAGAAATTCAATACTATTTATTAAGATGTAATATAAGTTTACTAACAGATGTCAGTAAAATCATCACCCATTATCTAGAATACTGATCATAACAATAGGTTTTGCTAACGGCTATCATATTGTTTGAAATCATTATACTTAATACTTTTAACGTGATATTGTATTTATAAGATGATACTAATTATGTTACATTAATCTATTTTGACTGCTGTATATAATATACCTCTGTGTGAATAAATAGCTATCCATTCTCTGCCCATGGTACTTTGTTTTATTCAGGTCTTTGTTTTTGTTGTTGTGAACATGCTTGCCTTCACTAATGATGGACATTGTGATAGCTTCTTTTGTGTATATTCTAGAAGAAAAATTTTGGTTTTGAGCATGTGAATCTAACTATTCCAATGTGGCAGTATCACTGCAAATTTAACTATTGCTGATCTATATCTAATCTGTCATGTGGAATGTAAGACTGCTTGATTTTTGCCATTCAAGTTTTAATCATATATTATAGCATTCCCAACATCCCTTGAGGGGTCCCATATTGGAGAGGGTGCAGGCTAGGCTGAGGAACAATCCCCATCCCCCGCCCCATGCACCAATTTCGTGCACTCTGCTTCTAGTATTTACACATTCTTCATACTATTGGTTATGTATGATATTTTGTGATTGTCCTACATTTAAAAATTAAATTTATTTTTGCCATTCATGACACCATGGATTGATCTTCAGGGTATTATGCTAAGTAAAGTAAGTCAGACAGAGAAAGACAAATAGCAGATGATGTCAATTGTAATGTGGAATCTACAACAAGTAAAGATTTTCATTAAATAGAATAAATTATCAGAAAAAAATGAAACAAACAAAATATTAGAGCTTAAAAGTCTAATACCTCATTCTGGGCTAATGATGAAAAAATTAATTATGCTAATATACTTCCCACATCCACAAAAACTTATATTCGCTTAGCAAAACTAATTTCTGAAGTATATGCAAGTTTTTCAGCAGTAATACTAGTGAATTCCAGGGACTCTTTTGTAAACTATCATAATTTTTGTTTAGTTTCAGAGTCCTGGGCTTCAGTATAGCTCTCACACATGATAGAATGGGCTTCTAGAATAAATGTTAAACTTGGCTGAGACATTCCATGAAAGAGAATACGTCATTTGACCTCTTGGTGACTCTGTGCCCTAATTTATAAAATGGAGTTTATGTTGAAACACTGTTTGGAGCATGATGATGTAATTGGTATGAAAGACGCTGGTGCCTGAACCAAATTATCAGAAAAATAGCAAGGACAAGAAAACCCTTCAAATCTGGAGAATTAAAAATCACTGATAAAATCTTGCAACTACTCAGAATGTTAACCTGAGATACAAGATCTGTCTGCTTCTATATAAAATTCGTTGTTCTATGGTTTTCTATGAACCTTCACTACATCTCTTTGCATCATTTTTTTCTGCCCTCAAATTTAAACATAAAAAAGAAACTTTGGACTTTTGGGCAGTTAAGTTAGCCATTGTCATGCAGACCAAAAATTTTCAGCAAATCTGTGTTAAATATTTTACTGTAAGCTAATTTGGAAAGAAAAAAGTGAATACTGCATTTATAACTTCTTCCATGAGTATTTTGGTAATTGCATTATTCATTATTGTTTTTTCAAATACATAGACCTATAAGAAGCAGGATGATCACACAGTCCTTCAAACTGATTTGTCAGAAGCACTGAATCAGCCCTGAACCTTTTAATCAAATTTTATACAGCAGAGGCATCAACATATTCATGGAAGAAAATGTTATCAGAGATTTTAAATACATTTTAACTCTGTTTTGTATAAGCACTAAAGAAAAGCTGGAAGACAGAGCTAATAAGATGACTCTACCTGACTTGTTTTCCTGTTAACCATTTTTTTAACCCATTTTGAAAGTTTCAGCAGGGTCTTTAAAAATTCAAGAATTTAATAAGTTTTGCGAGAGCAGCCTTCTGAGAGCGTGAAGGCTCTGTGATTGCTTTCTCTTTAGGCCTGGAAACAAACAGAACACTTTGGAGTCAGAGCTGACAAAGAATGGAGCCTGGCTTGGAATTTAGTGGGAAGGATATTTAGAAAGTGAATAAAATTGGAATTTATGCACGAAATTAGCTGGTATGACTGTTTAAGTGTCTGCAGCCTCGTGCAGATCCAGTGACATTCTCCAGCTTCCCGCAGTTAAAATAAGGTTCGTGTCATTCTTGACAAGTCTTGTTACTCAACATAATTCCAACTGCTTTATAAAAGTTAAGTAAAAAGCTTATAAAACAGAGCAAACACCTTGAGATAGAAGCCCGATAGCAATAATTTTCCAAGTTTTTTTCCTTTTCTATTAAAAAATGTCAGCAATTGGCAAACTAACAAAAACTTGAACTAAGACAAGGAGAGAAGGAGAAACAGGCAGCAGAGACACTCATATTCTGCTGAAGACAGGTGCTTGGTAAACACCACCTGCTGGAGAAGATGGATGTTTCCCTCTTGTTAGAGTGCCTAGTACTTTGGGAGTTAGGGAGACAGAGGGTAATCCTCACTCCAAAGTATTAACAATTCAGCCAAAGTGCCCTTTTTAGGGATTTCTGTTACAATGTTAGAGACTTCACATTTCTTTTAGTGTTTGGGGCACAGAGAGGGATAGGGGAGAGGAGATCTTCTTTACAATCAGTACATTTTTCAGTCCTGGGGTTTGGTTGGGAGTGGGTTTGGTTGGGAGTGGGTTTGGTTGGGAGTGGGTTTGGTTGGGAGTGGAATTGGGTATCCCTTCCACATGGACACACCTTCTCTAAGGGTCTTCTGCATAGTCTCTGAATCAGGTGAGGCTATGTGTTGGGTAAAAGGCATTCGGCATCCTAATCCATTGTAAGTAGGAATGCAGCTGAGGGGTCATTGAATGGGGTCCGGGCAGAGTCCCAGGACTTAAGTACTACTCCTATAGATAACAAGAGATGTGCTAGCTGTTCTCAGGGGGATGTTTCCTCTGGACCACAATGGTAAAGACAATTATTAAAAGCTCTCTGGTATTGTTGACTTATTGGACCCTCTTACCTGCTTACATGGAGGTTGGACCTCAAAATGCTGGTCTGACTTTTTCCTTTCAATTTTATTTTGTATTGATTTCAGGTGTGCAATCACATATTTAAATAGTTTCCCCCTGATATTTCCAGTACCACAACTGATACCATATTAAGATACATAGTTAGTGCAATATTATTGACTACTAGAGGCCTGGTGCACAAATTTGTGCATGGGGGTGGGGGTGTCCTTCAGCCCAGACTGCTCCCTCTCCAATCTGAAACCTGTTGAGACATGTCCGACTGCCAGTTTAGGCCCAATACAGGTAGGATCAGGCCTAAACAGGCAGTTGGATATCCCTCTCACAATCCAGGACTGCTGGCTCCCAACTGCTCATCTGCCTGCCTTTTTGATTGCCCCTAACTGCTTCTGCATGCCAGTCTGATCACCCTCTAACCACTCCCCTGCCAGTCTGATAGATACCTAACTGCTCCCTTGCCAGCCTGTTTGCCCTTAATTGCCTTCCCCTGTGGGCCTGGGTCCCTTCCCAACTGCCCTTCCCTGTAGGCCTGGTCATCCCCAACTTCCCTCCTCTGCAGGCTTGATCACCACCAACTGCCCTCCCTTGCAGGCCTGGTCCCTTCCAACTGCCCACTCGTGCTGGTTTTATCACCCACAACTGCCCTCCCCTGGTGGCCATCTTGTGTCCACATGGGGGCAGGATCTTTTGACCGCATGGGGACAGTCGTCTTGTGTGTTGGAATGATGGTCAATCTGCATATTACTTTTTTATTAGGTAGAATAGAGGCCTGGTACAGGGGTGGGGGCCAACTGGTTTGCCCTGAAGGGTGTCCTGGATCAGGGTGGGTATTCCCTTGGGGCATAGAGTGGCCTGGACAAGAGGCCTGTGGTGGTTTGCAGACTGGCCACCAATAGGAGACATACAAAAGCAGCCGATCAATGATTTTCTATCATTACTGATGTTTCTATCTCTCCCTTCCTCTCTGAAATCAATAAAAAAATATATATATATATTTAAAATGTGTATAATAATACACATTATGCCTAATACTTGGGAGATGGTACTGGAATTTAAATCCTCTCTAATTTTGAATCTCATCTCTACTAATTAGCTGTAAGATTTGCCAAGTTATGTAATCTTCATAAACCTCAGTTTCCTCAACAGGATTGTGGTTAGGAAATATGTATGATTATGTGTGTGTTGTGTGTGTGTGTGTGTGTGTGTGTGTGTGTGTGTGTGTAAATGTATATATACTTAACAGTTGATAGCTCAATTGATGTTTCTTTCTTTTCAGATTTAACCCATTGGAATAAATGATTATTCAAAGTGTGTATACATTTTTTGGGATACCCTGTGTATATTTATTCCTAAAACATAAACAAATCATTCAATAATTGTTAACTATTGCTACTACTGCCTCACTCCATGCCAGTAGCAACTGAATTTATACGCAAATAAGTATGATGTAGACTATAACATCCCATATAATCTTTTCTTAAACACTTTGTTTCTTTTCCTTTAAAATCAATTAATTATATCTGGTCCTGTATTTGTAAAACTTAGGCTACATTTGGCTATAACATATTTTTCCCTTGAATGTGACTTAGTATTATCATTATGAATATATACTGATATATTATGCTAATTCTCACAGCAACTTGGATTATTTTTGAGTTTGTTTACTTTTTAAAAATATGTTTTTATTGATTTTTAGATAGAGAGAAAGAAGGAGAAGGGAGAGAAATAAAAATATCAAATTGCATGTCTCCTCCTGGGGATTGAGCTGCAACCTGGGCATGTACCCTGACCAGGAATCAACCCAACCAACCAACTTGTTGCATGGGTCAAAGGTCAACCACACAGTGGCGGGGCAGAGTTTGTTTACTTTTTCAATATGCTTTCTCATGTCTTGGCCACTATAAATAATGTTTCAATGCACATCGAAGTGTAGAAATCCCTTCAAAGTAGTGGTTTCTTTTCCTTTGGATATCTAACTAGAAATGGAATCATTGAGTCATCTGGTTCTATTTTTAATTTTTGAGGACCTTTTTCTGTTTTTCATAATAATGGCACCAATTTACAGTCCCACCAACAGTGTACAAGGGTTCCCTTTTCTTCATATTCTCACTACCATTTGTTGCCTCTTTGGATACAATCATTTTTACAGTGTAAAATGATATCTCATGGTTTTGAGTTACATTTCTCTGGTAATTAGTGATGTTGAGTACCATACTTGACTATAGACAAATTCATTCTCTTTGGGTAGAAACTGTCTATTAATTCCTAGATCTAACCTTGTGTTCTTATTCTAACTCTGGCTCTGACTGCTTGATTTAGAGCACATTTCTTAACTATTTTAAACTTTTTATTTCATTCATAACATGAGTTAATAATATCAACCTAACTGTGTTTTTAGAGAATTAACGATGAAACATATTTAAAGCTTTTGACATGATACAAAGTGTCTATTTCTTTATTTTTGCTCCTTCTACGGATTTTAAATAGACAGTCTGATTTAAAAACTGAACATGAGTAAAATATTTTATATATATATATGTATATATATATTAATTCCAGAAGTAAGTTGACAGCCAGTAGCTTCATATTTTTTAAATATAGCTAAACAATTCTTTTGGGTGAGATGGATTGGTCATGTCTTCATAGTACTCTTGAGTGCCAAATTCTGTTTATCAGTGATTCTTTATTTGGAGTGCTATGTGGGAAAGTATTCTGAAAAGAATGTTTCTATTAATGCAAGGTTTGAGAGAAAATTTTCATATTATAACTAAAAAATTCTAGAGGAATATTACAAAACAATAGAAAAAATTACAAAACAATAAAAAGCCTTTTATATATAAAAGGCTATTATAATAAATGTCCCTCCGACCATCCAACTTGTCACTATGATGTGCATTGACCACCAAGGGCAGAAGGTCAGTGCAGGAGCTTCCATGATGCGCACTGGCCATTTACAGAGAAAGGGCACTGCAGACCTGGTGCCAACAAAGCAACACTCCGCTCCCCCCAAGTGGGATACAGGCCCCACCATCACCCTGAAATGACACCCCACTAAATCTCAGCTAATGCTGCCAAGACCCTGGCACAAAATGCGGCCCAAAGCCCAGCCCAGTCCAGCCTGGAAACAGTCACGGTAGGCTCCAGGTAATGACGTCATGTAGCAACTTCCGGCATCTTCTCCCTGGTGACTAGCCTCCTTGGAGTTTTTCCAGCCCAAGAACACAAATTGCTTTATAGCCAGATACAAACATTTACACTTTAACCAAATGTCTGTGAAGAGTTTTTTCATGTCTTCTCTCATTTGATCCTCCCAAAAGTCCTGGAGTAGATAGAGAGGACACTTGGTAGACCCCTATTTTCTTTTCATTAGCCAGAAAATGGAGATTTAGAAAGTTTAGAAAGTTGTCCTTACAGAAAGAAGTAAGAAATGGTGGAACTTAAAAATGACTTCAGATTTTCTCACTGCACAGAATATAGTCAAACACTGTTCTCCCTGCATGATCTATAGTAATAATCTGCTTTGTGTTGATATTTATTATTGTGTTGCTAACAATTACCTGAAAGAGCAGTTGGGGTACTTCACTGTGCTGGAGAAAGTTTAGCTACATTAGAAAGCAGATCTAATTAACAAGTTTATATATATATGGACAAGTTGACTCGCGTATGTGGGATACATATAAAGCTTTCACTGGCACCAATCCCACACATGTGTTTTGATCTGTCATTTGGTTGACACCTTTATTATAGAGAAAGGACAAATAGTGATATTAAAATATTTTTTCTAATTAATTTACTTTCAATGTGCATGAATCTGTGCACCAGGACACTAGTAAAATAACATGTTTTATTTTGAAACACAATGGTTTGATTAAGGGAAAGCAACAAGTGAGAAAAGGACAGAACTGGATTGAAATCTACCCAAATCCTGAATAGATGTAAGTCTAATCTAAGTAGTTTGGTAGGTTATAATTAAGTTCTTTAGGCTACTGTGGAGATTAGATATTACCTGCTGGTTTTCATCTGTTTTAGAGAATCTCTGTATTTTTTTTTACCTTTGTTTTGCAACATAAAATTTTAAAAAAATAGTACACTTCCAAACAAGTAGAAGATGGTAGAATTTCTGTTCATTGAAACTATACTTTTTAAAAAATTGTGTTTGCAAAGTTCCTAGGGTGATTCTAAGCATTTAGTTCAATGATAGGCTCCAAAAGGTTTAAGTTTGGCCAGACTAAGGTGAGAAACCCTGCCCAATCCAGGGCTGGCCCTGAAGGGTCCTTATGAAGTTAGAGTTAGTTCCATATGAAACCTGCCAGGTTTAATGTTATTATTCAAACTTCCTGAGGTTATCCCCACAACTTTATTCAAAATTTAGCTTCAAGAGGTCAAGAATATAAAGACTACCTGTAGTACCCAGAAAATTCCTAGGTGGCAATGTCCAATCTGGTAGCCATTAGCCATATATAAATATTTATTTTTTTTATAATATGTTTTATTGATTTTTAGAGAAAGAAGAAGGGAGAGGGCTAGAGAAATAAAAATAGCAATGAGATGAGAAACATCATCCACCGGCTGCCGCTTGCATGCCCCCTACTGAGGATTGAGCCTGCAAACCTGGCATGTGCCCTGACCAAGAATAAAACCCCGGACACATGACCTCTTGGTTCCTGGGTTCAATGCTCAACCACTGAGCTATCCCAGCTGGGCTAAATATTTAAGGTCTAAGCTGTGCCATTCTCACTTCAGATGCCCAGGAATGGCAACTTATGGACAGTGCATGTATAAAACATTTATACTATTGCGGAAAATTCTATGAGATAGTTCTCGAAGTTGCACTCTGAGGACTTCCTACATTTTTATATTTTTATAGACCATGCCTCCTTTAGGAGACAGCAAGATAATGGTAATGACACTTCCACCGAAGTGTTCTACACAGTAATATGAAAGGGCAGTTTAGGGAGTAATTGAATAGGAAAAAAGACAAAGGAGGGAGGTAAAGGAGAAAGGACAGAAGGGAGAAAAGAAGGAGGAAGGGAGTAATGGGGAATCTTCCTATACCTCAGGCTTTTCTCTGAGTAAGAATTAAGTTTTAGTGACAAACACTGGGACTCTAGCTTGTTTGAATCCAAGTAAAATATTCCTTCTTCTAATATTCAGCAGCTTCCTTTGGGATAACTTAAATAATTGTTAGACTGAATTGGTCTGTCAGGCTATGACTATGTAAACATAGCTTAATCTTATTAGGGGGGGGGGTTGGGTGGGGGAAGAAAGCAAAACCAAACATGGTTAGTTCTCCTTGCTGGGTTATACCTTTATGACTATGCCAAGGGCAGTGACCTGGTATTACCACTTGCAGGATGTTAATTAAGTCAGCCCAAGGATACAATAAAAAATTTCACACCCCTAATGGTCATACAGATATGACATGAAAGTTCATTTCTCTAAGTGGACATTTCACTATAAGAGTATACCTCTAAAATAACTTTACTATTTCATATTAGACTCAGGAATATGATATGGTTTTGTGTAATTCATGATGAATTAACAGCCCAGGGAAATCTGCGCTTCCAGCTTTCTCTGATAAGCATAGTCTGAGCCTCATAGGTGGAGAGCAAACAATTTTTCATGAACAGACATTATGATGAATTTCCCTTTTCCTTAGCTTTTATACATGTGCAATTATTTCACAATTTTAATATGCTTAAGGTTAAGGATCTGTTTGCAGAATTCAAGACAGGTTAGAGGACATAAACTTACAAAGAGTGCAACTAAATGTACCGTGTGATGTTGGCAATATGCAAAGGAAAATATAACAAAAAAAACATAGTATTTTAAAAAGCATTGCTTCTTAAAGCATATAGAGAATGGCTTTGTGAGGGTTATATTTCTGAGCAGTAGTAGGTTTTGGGAAAATTTCAATGAAGGTAAAATTTATCTTCTAATTTATTCTATCTCTTTCTTTCTTCCATCCTTTTTATGAATCTTTTTATTTCCTTTCATTGATTTTTCTTTTTTCACCTCTGCTACAGATGACAAGTGTTTCACTCCTATCTTCACCACAGCGGATATTGCCTCTTGAGTCCTTCCTGATCCCACAAATGTTTATCTGTCTCAGTAAACTGATCATTTAATTTAAAGAGTATTTGCTATCTTTAGATGTTAACATTTGTCTTCAACTCCAATAGTGAGAATTACAGGTGTTACAACAAACGGTTGCAATCTTTGTTGCCTTGAATGCACTACTAGGATACTTATTTATTATTATTGATTCTTGACATATAATTTGCATTCTGCAAACACATATTTTTAAAATATAAAATGAAATGGATTTTAGTTTATTTGCAAAGGTTTAAAAGCATCACCACTAATTCTGGAACATTTTATCCCCCTCTAAAGGAACTTCGTATCCATTAGCATTTTCTCTCTATTCTCCCCTTCCTCATTCCTTGACAGCCACTAATCTACTTTCTATCTCATTGAATTTACCAGTTCTGGACATTTCATATAAATAGAATCATACATTATGTAACCTTTTGTTTTTTGCTTCTTTCCTTTAGCAAGCATAGTGTTTCTAAGGTTTAACCATGCTATAGCATGTTTCTCTACTTCTTTCTTTTTTTATGGTTGACTAATATCTCTTGTACCAGTTTGTCACATTTGTTTTTTCATTTAGCAGTTGGGTTCATCATATGGGTTGCTTCCACTTTTTAGCTATAATGAACAATGCTTCAATGCACATTCATGTACAATTATTTATGAATATAATTTTCAATTTGGGGGGATATATACTTAGTGAAATTGATGGAAAATATAGAAATTATTTGTTTAATAATAATTAAATTTTAGGAACTGCCCAGCTGTTTTGCAAAAATTAGGTTTCCAATCGATCTCTATTTTCATTGATACCTCTTACTGTCCTTTTTATTTTTTTTATTTTTAGCTGCAGTAGTGGGTGTGAAGTGCTATCTTGTAATGGCTTTGATTTGAATTCACCAAGTGATGTTGCGCAGATGCTTATTGGCCATTTGTATATCTTCTTTATAGAAATGTCTATAAAGATATTTATAGAAATATCTATTCAACTCCTATGACCCTTTTTAATTGGATTGTATTTTTCTTATGTTTAAGTATAGTAGTTCTTTATGTATTATGGTTACTAGAGTCTATTAAATATATGTTTTGCAAATATATTCTCCCATTTCATGGGTTGTCTTTTCACTGTCTCCATGATAACCTTTGAGGCACAAAGTTTTTAAATTTGATAAAGTCCAATTAATTTTACCATTTTGTCTTCTTGCTTGTGTTTTTTATATCTAAGCAACCATTGCTGAATCCAAAGTAATAAAGATTTATGCATGTTTTCCATTAAGATTTTAATAATTTTGGCCCTTACATTTAGATTTTTAATTCATTTTGACTTAATTTTTGCATATAGGTTGAGATAGAGGTTCAGCTTTATTATAGTATATGTGGATATTAAGTTGTTCCAGCACCAATTATGAAAAGGATTTTTCTTTCTCCATTAAGTCACCTTGGCACTCTTGTAAAACATTAATTAACTATAACTGTAAGAGTTTTATTTCAGAGTTCTCAATTCTGTTTAAATAATCTATGTGACTGTTCTTATGCCAATACCACATTGTCTTGATTACTACAGCTTTGTAACAAGTGTTGCTATAGGGAAGTGTGAGCTCTTCAAATTTATTTTTCCTTTTAAAAGCTTGTTCTCGTTATTTTGAATTTTTTGGATTTTCATATGATTTTAGAATCAGTTTGTCAATTTTTAAATAAAGACAGCTTGGATTTTGATATAGATTATGTTTCATTTGTGGATTAACTGGGAGAGTATTACCATCTTAACACTATTAAACCTTGCAATCTATGAACATAGAATATTTTTTTTAATTTAGGTCCTGTTTAATTTCTTTTAGTTATGTTTTATAACTTTCAGTGTATAAAACTTTTTTTGTTAAATTTATTCTTAAATATTTTATTCTTTTTGATGCTGTTATAAATGAACTTGATTTTTAATTTCACTTTTACGTTGTTCATTGCAAGTGCAGAGCAATAAAATTGATTTTGTATGTGATCTTGTATCCTACAATATTGCCACAATTGTCTATTAGCTCTAAGTAGATGTACTAGCATGTGTACATTATTAATATTACTAGGGGCCCAGTGCATCAATTTATGTACCTTGAAAGGAACTGTGGGCTACAAGACTGTGGTGGGCACAGGAGTGGATCTTGGCCCATCTTCCATGCCCCTACAATCCCCTCCTGATGGAGCCCCTGTCTGCCAGCAGCCCAGATCCCGCTGCCACCACTCCCATGTGCTGACAGTGCTGGCCTGCTTGCACTCGCTGATGGTGCAGAACTATTAGGGCCCATGCCAGCAGTGAGTGAGGGCGGTGGCAGCTGCCCCGATCACCCCTTAGGAGCAAGGAGAGGTGAAGAAGCCCTCAGGGGTGATCGGGGCTGGCAGCTGTTGCTTGCACCCACTGACAGTGCCAAATGATCAGAATCAGCAGATGCTCTCCCTGATGACCATGACTAGTGCCCACCTTGGTCTGACAACCCTGCTCACCTGCTCCACCAACCCGCCATAGCTGATGCCTGCCATGTTCCACACTCAGCTGCCTGCCCTGCCTACCATGTTCTACACGCTACCCCTGGTGGTCAGCGCACATCATAGTGACTGGTTGTTTGGTTGTTCAGTTGTCCTGCCATTCCGTCTATTTGCATTTTAGGGTTTCATATATATATATATATTTAATACTATATTGTAGTACAGAGTGCTACTGAACTATTTTAATAGATATCAACCAACAACATACTCAAATGAATTCTGTGTTATTTCTACAATTGTAATGATGAAATTCTGAGAGGTTAAATTACTTAGCTAAGTTCTCAGGTAAAATAAGTGGTTGAGCCATGGTGGCCATGCAGATGTGGTTCTCTTTCAGCTAGCTGCATGTCCTTTCAGTTATCTCTTCATAGGTATCAGGCCCCTATAGCAAAGCTGTAGAAAAGGCACAGGACTAGGATATGATATAGTAGAATCTATTTTGCTGCTGTTTCTACATTTCTAATCCAAAAGTGGCATGACAATGTCACTGATAGCATGCCAAGGACAGAGAGACGATAAAAGGGCACTGAGATTAAATTCCCAAATTACCAATTTACCTGATACTATCAAAATTTGAGTCAGTTCATCATTATACATAACTAGAGGCCCATTGCTGGAAGATTCCTGCAATAAAGCTTCCTGCTGCAGTCTCCACTGCCCTGCCTACTTCCCTCCCTTCTTCCCTGCCCCACTTGCATGTTTCTCTCAGCTGCCCTCCCTTCTGCAGCACTTGGCTTCCTTTTACACTGTCTTCAGTGTTCGCTCTCCACCAGAATATGCAAATTAACTGCCATCTTGGTTGGGTTAATTTGCATAGTCGCTCTGATTGGCTGCTGGATGTGGCTGGTGAACATGGCTTGTGAGTGTAGGGGAGATACAGTCAATTTGCATGAAATTCATGCACAGAGGGGTATTCTTCAGCCCAGCCTACTCCCTTTCCATTCTGGGATCCCTCTCACAATCCAGGACTGCTGGCTCCCAACTGCTCACCTGCCTGCCTTCCTGATTTCCCCTAACCACTTCTGCCTGCCAGTATAATTACCCCCTAACCATTCCCCTGCCAGACTAATTTATGCCTAACTGTTCCCCTGCCAGCCTATTTGCCCCTAACTTCCCTACTCTGAGGGCCTGGTCACCCCCAATATCCCTCCTCTGCCAGCCTGGTCACCCCTGATTGCCCTCCCCTGTAGACTTGATCACTCCCAACTGCCCTCCCTTGCAGGCCTGGTCCCTGCCAACTGCCCTCTCCTGCTGTCCATCTTGTGGTGGCCATCCTGTGTCCACATGGGTGCAGGATCTTTTGACCACATGGGAGCAGTCATCTTGTGTGTTGGAGTGATGGTCAATCTGCATATTACTCTTTTCTTAGATAGGATAGAGGCCTGGTGCAAAGGTGGGAGCCAGCTGGTTTGCTCTGAAGGGTGTCCTGGATCAGGGTGGGTGTTCCATTGGGGCATGGGGTGACCTGGGTGAGGGGCCTGTGCTTATTTTTAGGCCGGCCATGCCCCTAGCAACCCAAGCAGAGGCCCTGGTATCTGAGATTTATTTATTTTTTACAATTGAAACTTTGTAGACTGGAGGGGAGCCAAGCCTTCTGCTCCCACAGCCATTGAAACTTTGTTGCCTTAAGCAGAGGCCTGGGCTGGCCAGGGTGTGCAGAAAGCTTGGCTTCCTCCATTGCCAGGGGCAATCCAAACCTCGCTCCTGCTCTCTCTCTCTGCCCTTATCCATCTTAGTTGGGTTAATTTGCATACTTGCTCTGATTAGCTGGTGGGTGTGGCTTGGAGTGTAGCTAAGGTAATATTGCATATTACTCTTTTATTAGATAAGATAATAAAAGCATAATATGCTAATTAGATCAGGCAGCTGAACATCCTTCAGGACATCCTTCCTGATGATGCTGCGAGGACCAAGCCCCTTGCATAAATTTTGTGCCTCGGGCCTCAAGTTTGGAATAGGATGCTGTCTGTTTTATTTAGATCCAGAAAAAAATTGATATGATGCTTGGAAAGAAAGAGATACAGTTTACAAACATAAATGTATATTGCACAAAGATCCCATTTCTAACTGTTCTGTAAAACATCATTTCTTGATTGGATAAGTGCACTAAAAATGATTAACATTTATCAGAAAATATAAACTCAACTTTCTGACTATGGATTGTTATACATTAACTTTCTAAGCAGAGTTTTATCCAGCCAATATTTTCATAACATTATATTTAACAACAAAACCCATGGTCTTAGTGAAGCTATGCAATTCTTACCTTTGCTGCAAAACTACAGAAGTGATTCTGACTTTAATATTTGCTAATAACTATTCCCTATTTATGGATATTATAACCATGCTTAACACTAAAATTAGTTCAGCCAGAGGCATAAACAGACTACATTTGCTTCTTTTGTCTGTCATGCTAATTACTACCAATCTCTGTAGTCTAGTCAAGCATTCAAACTGCCATTATAATCAGACTAAATATCACACACACACACACACACACACACACACACACACACAATTAACTCACAGGCTCAACTCAAGAATTGTATTTTTATTTCACAATATTGCAACTTTACTGAGTAATAATGGATATCACAAAAAAATAAATACAAACATGTTTACATTCAGGTTTTTAGAATGCTGATTTTTAAATTTATGCTGTTTTATTTTGAAACATGTATAGAGTTATGACATTTCTAGATGAAACCTAACATTTTCTATTTCAATAATAAGCCTATTAATGAAACCCAAGGTGACTGTGTATGCATCCAATTCTGAAGTTTCATTCATTCCCATCTTCTATGTCTACTCCTTTGTAGTTCAAGCTTTACATATGTGCAATTGAAGTAATAATTGCCATTTATATATATTTTTTCTGATCAAAGCATCATGAGAATTAATTAGGTTATTAGTCAATATACCTCCAAGTTATTGTCACTGAAAGGATAAGATTATTGGCCTCCAGAGGAAAATGGAAGGCAGGGTTTAGGGGTAGAGAAGGAAACCTGATCAAATGGGAGAAAGCCTGGAAATGGAGTCAGGCAATGACATCAGCCTTTTAAAAATGGGATGAGGGAGTAAATGAGAAAGGCAGTGGGAAGTTGTTCTGTTTCCTCTTGTTTTAGTATAGACCTGCCTTCACTAATTCTGTACCAGCCAATTCAAACTATGTTATACGTGTTTCCTCTGTTCTCCCAAATCACCTATACCCACTTTCACCTTCAATTATTGATCACAGGAGATTGTTCAGGTGACTTTCTTGTCCAGTTCACTGTGCTACTTAAAGGCACATACTATATCATAGTTGTTGCTAGATCCACAGACTACACCATGGGGTCAGGCACATACTAGTGCCCCATAAAAAAAATGGCAATATGGATTTGGATAGAGGGAGATTTTGATATGGTTGAAAAGTGTCATTTTGTTTGGAAAGAAGAAGTGGCTTCGTCCTATTCTGTAACAAATATGCTGTGAACAACATTTTCTGGCACCTGTAAGTGGGTATCAAGAAAGGCCTTCATCTAATATTCAACCATTCATTTCTTTAATTGTCCAGTTGCCAAGCCTTGTTTTCTGTGATGACACAGAATCATCAAGAACTTCTTATTAAGCTGAAATTGATGTTCAAATAAAGGTACTAAGCACATAAAAAAGAAAGATTTCTTACCATTTGCAGCAACCTGGATGGAACTGGAGAGCATTACACTAAGTGAAATAAGCCAGTCAATGAAAAAAAAGCATCACATGATCTCACTCATTTATGGATAATAAAGAACATTATAAACTGATGTACATAAAGATAGATATAGAGGCAGTAAAGCATCAAACAGACTGTCAAATTACAATGGGAAGATTAGGGAGAGGTGGGGTAGATAAGAGATCAACTGAAGGACTTGTATGCATGCATATAAGCAAAACCAATGAACACAAGATACTAGGGCATTTATGGGAGTAGAGGAAGGGCAATGGGAAGGTATATACACATGTAATACATTAATAAAAAAAATCTGAATTAGAAATCAACTAATTAGATCAGTCCATATGCTTGATGGTGATGTTTTAGTTAACATTTTATTTAACCAGTTACTGAGGCAATTCACTAAGCTTGCCTTTTTCACTTTTAAAATATTAAGTCATCTACTTATCATGTAGCAATATACCTAAAAACAGAGTAATTTTTTATTTTTAGATATAAGCCTAATTTCTATTTCTTAATCTTTATTGTTGAGAGTACTACAGATGCCTTCCCTACCTCCTCCTCCGGTGGTCCCTCCACCCAGTTCCTGCCCCACCCCAAGCTTTTACCACCCTATTGTCCCTGTCCATGGGTTATACATATATGCATACAAGTTCTTTGGTTAATTTCTCCCCCCACTGCCCAATGCCCCCACTTCCCTCTGAGATTTGTCAGTCTGTTCTTTGTTTCCATATCCCTGGATCTATTTTGTCCATTAGTTTATTTTGTTCATTATATTCCACATATAAGTGAGATTATGTGATATTGTCTTTCTCTGACTGGCTTATTTCACTTTTTAGTAAGGCAAATCAACCGATCCCCTTCACTCACTTGTCCCTTTTATCTTCTGTATCTAGAATATAAGCAGTTGAAACCACTTTGTTTCCCATTCAAAAGCAAGGCCATGTCTAAATAATCACAAATGATAGTATATGTTGCATAGTTCATTGTGACATATCTCTCTATTATCACATGGTACCAGCAATTCATTCCAAAATCGGTACTTCAGCCAACTCCAATGGCAGCTCTCAAACGTTGCTAACAAAAAGGTCCAAGATACATCAGGGTCTCAATTACATATGGCTATATAGAGTTCTCTGCTCATATCGTTTACAGAGATGGAAGACTCTGGGTTGTCTAATTAATTTTTCCAAACACAGATGGAGATGCTGAGGACTGCTGCACAGGCCACTGGTCAAAGCTTGCAATAATAGTGCCCTGCCATCCAAGTTGCTTCACACTATAGCATAGTTTCTTGTTTGATTTTTAACATTGTATTTTTCAAGTATAACTCTGTGAAGTAACATGATTTCTCCATTTTCTGCCTTTGCCACTTGTGCTCATTACTGTATTTAATTAACCAGCAGTAAAGAGGCTTTCAGGCAGTACTTCAACTTTTATAGAGACGTTGAGTTAACTCAAGTGTTGGAGATTAAATACATTTGAGAAACAAAAAAGAAATTTTAAAAAGTGATTTAAAAAACATCTGTCCTTATAAACATGGTACCATAGAAAATTTCTGTAATGTTGAGAGCAAGGGTCCATGTTTTATTTAAGTGACAAAAGACTTCTAATATAGAGCAAAATTTAACTATAAAATATGACATATTTAAGAAAAAAACAAAGCATAATATTTTCAGTAAAAAGAGTTTTTATCTTTTTTTTCTGAGAAGTATTGTATCTTGTTAAGTATATAGCTATAATTTCTCTTTCATAATTATTAGACTTTTCCTATAGGTTTTTTGTTTTTTTTGTTTTTGTTTTTGTTTTTAACATATTTTATTGATCTTTCACAGAGAGGAAGGGAGAGAGATATAAAGTCAGAAACATCGATGAGAGAGAAACACTGATCAGTTGCCTCCTGCATGCCCCCCACGGGGGATGTGCCCGCAACCAATGTACGTGCCCTTGACCGGAATCGAACCTGGGACCCCTCAGTCCGCAGGCCGATGCTCTATCCACTGAACCAAACCGGTTTCGACATTTTTTTTTTTAATAACAATCCATTTCTGGATATAAGAATATATCCAGAATATAGATATAGAGTTTGTCACAAATTATGTACTTATTATGAAAATTAAGGGATATAAATATTGTGGCTTTGGAACAATATTTGTCCTATGTCAGTTAATGGAAATTTAGAACACAGCTTCTTATGGAAATCCTATCTAATAAAAGAGTAATATGCAAATTAGCCAGCACCCCATTCCACCCACAAGCCATGCCCACCAGCCAATCAGGAGAAATTATGCAAATTAACCCCCAACCAAGATGATTGCAGCCACAGAGAGAGCAGGAGGGAAGTTTGGGTTTCCTTGGCGATGGAGGAAGCCAAGCTTTCTGCACACCCTGGCTGGCCAAGACCTCCATTCCAGGCTACAAAGTTTCAATTATAGAAGATAAATAAATCCCAACAAAAATAGTGGCAGCTATTAGTTAGAGAGAGCAGAAGGCTAGGGATGGCCCCGGCATTGGAGGAAGTCAAACTTCTGCAGCCCTGGTCTGCCTTGGTCTCCGCTTAAGGCTACAAAGTTTCAATACAGGAGATAAATAAATCCTAACAGAAATGGCTGCCACCACAGAGTGAGAAGGCTTGGCTCCGCTCCAGGCTACAACTTTTCGATTGTAGAAGATAAATAAATCCTAGATCCCAAAGCCTTCACTTGGGTTGGTTGGGTCACTGGGAGGTGTGGCCAGCCTGCAAACCACCACAGGCCCCTAGCCCAGGCAGCTCCACACCCCAAGGGAACCCCCACCCTGATCTGGGACACCTGGCTCTCACTTGTGCACCAGGCCTCTATTCCATCTAATAAAAAAGTAATATGCAGATTGACTATCATTCCAACATACAAGATGACTGCCCTCATGTGGTCAAAAGATCCTGCCCCCACGTGAACACAAGATGGCCACCACAAGATGGCAGCAGGGGACAGCAGTTGGCAAGGACCAGGCCTGCAAGAGAGGGCAGTTGGGGTGATCAAGCCTGCAGGGGAGGGCAGTTAGGGGTGACCAGGCTGGCAGAGGAGGCAAGCTGGGGTGACCCAGGCCTGCAGGGAAGGACAGTTGCAGCAGGTATGCCAGAACTGCAGGGGAGAGCAGTTGTGGGGGGACCAGGCCTGCAGTGGAGGGCAGTTAGGGGTGACCAGGCCTGCAGGGGAGGGAAGTTAGGGGTAAACAGTCAGGCATCAATCAAGCTGGCAGGGGAATTGTTAGGGGGTCATCAGGTTGGCAGGCAGAATCAGCTGGGGGCAATCAAGAAAGCAGATAAGCAGTTGTGAATGAGGAATCCTGTATTGTGAGAAGGATATCTGACTGCCCATTTAGGCCCCATCCCACTGGTGCACACCTATAAAGATGACAGTCAAACATCCCTCGAGGGGTCCCAAATTGGAGAGGGTGCAGGCTGGGCTGAAGGACAGCCCCTTCAGCCCCTGTGCACAAATTTTGTGTACCAGGCCTCTAGTAATATTATAAATGGCACTTCATTTGCAGTCCAGTTCATGAAAGGATGGCTTTTGAATATTCCAGGACAGAACCTACAAAAGCAGAAACACATCTGCTATGATGGCAGCAATGAGGGAAAGGGCCTCCCCACTTCTCACAGTTGCAAAATTACTATATCACAGCTCTCAGAGGCATTCAGTTGTAAAGAATATTCATAAAACAGTTCACAGCATGTGGGTTTTGCAAAAAAGGATGATGTGCTAATCTTTATAGTGTTGAATAATAATTATGAGGTAGGCATACAAATACCTATTCACAGATATACAATAGAAAATGAAATGGAAAATAATACCTTGTCCCCCTCCCCTCTTTCCTCCAACATACAAAGAAAAGATAACTAAATCCAGGAAATATTTTCTACAAAAGAGGAATGGTCACATACAAATAATTTAAACTTCATTTCATCCCTCTAAGGAAGGTTTTATTATTTCCAGTTAACAAATGAGGAAAATGGGCACAATAGGTCCAGGCCTTCATGCCTAGGCTCTCCACCTATAGGTGGAAGAACAGTCATTCAAACTGCCTGATTCCCTTACCCCAGAGTGGTTCTTCTGCAAACCCCCATGGCTGCTATCAGACTCTGTCTGCTAACTAAAAGATCTAAGGGTATATTTAAACAGGAGCCAAATAAAGCACTAGGAGAATTCTTTCTATATAGATTTATGTGACCCTAGCAACAACAATAAAAAGGAAGAAACCATCTTTAAATAATAATTATGTTAATTCATCCGGGGGCATAAACAGAATTTTAAAAACATAATTAAATACATCAGTATTAATATCTGGCCTCGGCTTTGGATCTAATCACCAGAGTGGAGTTAAAACCAATTTATCCATTCTCCAAAGCAGGGGCTACCAGCCAATAATCTCTCAGAGGAATGGAACAAATATTCAATTTAAACATAAACATCCTAGTTTTCAGATGGTGGTGCTGATGTGGATCCTTAAAAATAAAAACACCCAGAATAATCTACATTTATTTTCTTGACAAATGACAGTTGTTTTATAACTTTAATGTTTACTTAACTTACACTGAAAGAAATTTCAAGGGTTTGAAAATGAATTTAATACTTGACATTAGGCTAAATTACACTGCATTTTGGTTCCAGCACACCTGTTTTCTATCATTGTGAGGCATATGTTGTTTGAATGTTTATAAGTTCAGAGGATAAATGTCCATCTTTAAAACTATTGCTTCCTTCAAACTCTAAATTAGAGTGCACATCAAATTATCATTATAATATATCAATTTCAAGACCAGAAAAAAACAGACTTTTATTTATTCTCACCTTTTATCAGTATCTGTATTCAGAACTCATTACCTTCCTGATTCTTTGTTTTATTCAGTGTTAGTAATTGTTCTCGAGGCCCAGTTTCTTAAGTTTACAGTATAAAAAACCAAAATAGAAGAACTTATCTCACTAACTCCATGAAATTTTTAGGTTTTCCTAAAAAGATGGTATGTCAAAAATTAAAATATTTTGAAAAACTTCCTATGTAATAAACTAATATGCAAATTGACCAAAAGTAGAATGACCTGGTGGTGAGTACATTCTCACTCAGCCAGAAGGCGGTGGTGGGAGCCTCTCCTGCCTCTATGGCAGCAGTAAGGATGTCCAGCTGATGGCTTAGGTCTGCTTCCTGTCAGTTGGACATCCCCTGAGGGCTCCCTGACTGGGAGGGGGTACAGGCCAGGCTGAGGGACCCCCCCAACCCTGCCTAGTGCACAGTCTTATCTAATAATAGACAAACATGTAAATTGACTGTACCCCACTATACAACTAGCCAATCAGGAGTGATATGCAAATTAACCCAACAAAGATGGTGCCTAATTTGCATACATAGGCACTGAGTGATGGGAACGGGTGGGATGCAGCCATTCTGCCCAACCCCTGGTCTTTCAGGGCCTCTGGACAGCATAGGAAGGTAAGGCTGGAACCAAAAGAGGCAGCTCCCAGAGCAGAAAGAGGCGGCTCTGGGGCCTGAGCAGAAAGGGGCTGGGCCAGAGTGGAAAGGCAGTGCCATCAGCCAGGGAAAGGAAAGCCCCTTCTAGCACGAATGTTTATTATTAACTAGAAGCCCATGCATCAGGCTTCTAGTTAATAATAAAAAAATATTTTACCCTGAATCCAGAGACTTTACTAATCAATATGCCAGCAGAGGTTGGTGTATGGTGCATCCTGATAGATCGGAACCTTGCAGGGACCCTATGAGGCTGCATTGTGGCGGAAATGCATGCTTTATTGGTATTTCAGTTGAAAGCGACCAGGATAGGCCACACTAGCAAAGGGACAGTGAAATGAGTGCTTCATTGGAGAATCACTAATTTGGAGTCATTTGACCCCCTTCAATCGGCAAGTTCTTATTCCTTTTATTTCGTAGGGAAGCCAATGAAGCAGGAGATCATCACAATTCTTATGGGGATAACTAAATAAATGAAAGAATAGCAGGCATTGGAAAACTTGATGTTTAAAATAAATGATTTACAGGTGTTGAATTCTTGGAATCCAGAGGAAAAAAATTGATTGGAAATTATAAGGCCTTCTCAAATCTAGATCCTTGGGAGTGGGTGCATACAGTAATCCTTATAAGGGGCTTCTGTGCCTATAGAATGGTAAGTGGAAGACAATCCTAGGAAGATGGGCACATCTATAAAGATGGCAAAATACGTGTATATACATCTCAGTGTGGCCTTTATTAGACCATTTATTCACCAGCTTCTTGGAAGAAGTTTGGGGAAGGCTTTATCTACCCTATTTTGCTGTGTTAAAGCAACTTGAAGACAGCAGGATACTGATAGGAATCAAGAGAAAGGAAGTATGAATACCTGTGAGAAGGGATGAAAAGACAAGGATTGAACATTATTAGTAGAAAGCATCATTCTTGGATTAGTGGGAAAATGGATACTTCTTGGCAATGATTCCTCAGTATGGAACATGAGAGAGAGAAGGAATAGAGAGAGGCAACTAGTATACACACAAAAAACCCACTGCCTTCTGGAGGTTTTTAATTAGTATTCTAGTTTATGGGCAGTTATTTAAAAGTTATTTGGCTATGTATCTCTCTTTAAGATGATTTTTATCACATGATCAAAGGTTGTGTAGGAGCCCTATTCTATTTTTTGTCACCATTTTGATATTTGACCCTCTTGGAATAAATTTAAGACTGTGTTCTTTCATCCTATCTGAGAATGAATAGTAGGACATTTTATTTTTTTAAATATATTTTACTGATTTTTATAGAGATGAAGGAAGAGAAATAGAGAGTTAGAAACATTGATAAGAGAGAAATATCAATTAGCTGCCTCCTACATGCCCCCTACTGGGGATTAAGCCTGAAACCAAGGTTTTAGGAATCAAACTCAGGACCCATTAGCCAAACCAGTTAGGGTGTAGAACATTTTAGATAGAAATTATATTTTCATGTTAATGTCATGAATATAAAAATTTTTAAAGAAATTAATCTGTTCCAAATAATTCCAGTTATCTTCTCTTTGCCTATAAGAAACTCTTATGTATCAAGATAGAGCTGCTCCTAAAATAGATATGGCCGTTTTAAGGAAGATATGAAATATCTTTATGTTCTGAGAATGACAGAGGCTTAAAAGGATCTTCATGGTCTCAGTACAGAGAGTGAGCTGGCCAAATTGAGTTACAGAAAAATAGGTGATACACTTGGGAGTTATAGATGGATTAAATTCATAACACTTAATAAATTACATAGTCAGGAGAAGAGTGAGGGTCAATGAGCTCTCTAAGAATATTCCAAGCCCAGGTTTTCATATTCAGATTCTCATCATAGAAACATCTAAAGTGGAAACTTGTGTTCTGCTCCACTATATTTTGATAATTCACACCTGTGAAATGTAGAAAACAATTGGCCTCCAGGGGTAACTTTTTACCTTGGAGTGTCTATGGACCACTCTTTCCCTCTGATTTACTTTAGCACTTTCAATTTATTTTGTTAATTTTCACTCCTGATTGAAATTTTATGCATTTGAGAGGATCATCTTATATTGTCCAAACCTTGATTCTAATATACTTAAATTTAAGAATTTATTATGTCAGAGCACTCAATCTGCTTCATAGCTGGATTTAAAACCAAAATAGAACAGATTGGGTGGCAGTTGGAAAGCTGTCCAACAGATAAATAGGAATATCCAGTCTTTTCTCTTAATATGTAGAAATCTACTTCACTCAGTGAAAAGCCTCCCAGATTTCTCTGTATAGTCATATTTATCAGAATTCTTGGGCCAAGATCTTCAAACCAAAGCAAAACGCTTAGATAACAGAAAACATAATTGACCTGGTCATATTTCATAAGCACATAAAACTTAAATTTTTAAAAAACAAATTATTTTTTATATATTTTTTATTGTGTTAAATGTATACATATCTTCCCATTGCCCCCCTCCCTCCCAGGCATACCCCAACCCCCCAGTGTCTATGTTCATTGGTTATGCTTATATGCATAGATACAAGTCCTTTGATTGATCTCTTATCTACCCCACCTCTCCTTAATCTTCCTGCTATAATATCACAGTCTGTTTGATGCTTTACTGCCTCTGTATCTATCCTTTTGTTCATCAGTTTACAATGTTCTTTATTATCCACAAATGAGGGAGAGCATGTGGATTTTAATAATTTTTATATTATAATTCAAAAGGAAGAGGAGAGCCTATTTGAGTGTTGATACATCCCCTTTCTATATATATAAAAGCCAAGAGACCAGAATGACAGAATGATCGGAACAACCAGTCACTATGACGCACACTGCAGTGGCCAACTAGCCTGATCGTCACCCCCTAACCTCTCACAGCTCTTCCCTAAAGCCAGCCCCTGACCAACCCCTTTATCCCTGATGAGGGGAGGGGGGGATGGGGCTGGCTGGCCAACTGTCCGTGACCCCTCCTTCCAGTTGGACCATCCCCAGTCAGCTCCCCACCCAATTGGGGGTGAGGTTGGCCATCCAACCTCCTGCATTTCTCTCCTGCCTGCTGGCCCAGTTCAACTGGCCCCCATTGGGGCAGGTCAGCCAGACCCCACCCAAATTCATGCACCAGGCCTCTATTATTTTTAAAAATAGTTTTTTACTTCCTTTTTATCTACAACACTTATCTGAACAAATTTCTGTATTGCAAATCAGCTCCCAAATATATCTGATTAATGTTCGTTGACCATTCAATTAAAACTCATGAAACTACTACCTCACAAGAAGCTCAAAGCCTGCAAAGGTCACGTTAGAAACTGGTGTCTCCTTCAAGTGCTGACAATACCATTAGTATGGAACATCTTTCAGATAACCTCATTTCATTCCTGAATGCAATATAAAGCCTATCATCAACTCAAACTCTAAGTAAACACAGCACTATGTGGTCTCAACATGGGAGTCATCCATTGCTTTGAAGACAGTGTTAGTTATCGCTTAAATATTCAAAACTGGCTCTGCATCCCAATAGTTGACAGTAGCACATTTACTCAGAAATGGCTCTTTTATGTAGAATAAAGGTTTATAAAAACCTGCTGTTCTCATCTATTCATTTGTATTATGTCTCTTTTAAAACTCACATTCATGCTCACAACAGTACACCCAAGTAAGTTTGAATTATACCGTTACTTTATAACAGTTTCAGATGCAGCAGGGCAATATTATCTCTGAATATATAATGAATATATGTACAGAAGAGGTGGTGCTACAACCTGCATCTTGTTATTAAGGCACCCTCGTCTACTCCAAACCTAGCTGAAACATGATAAACTACCTCTTGGAGCAAAAACTCTCTCAGCATTATTGTTATTATTTATGATTTCTCCTTTGCATGTGCTCACCCAAATTACTTCACTTCTTCTTAGGTTTCTAGTCATGCTTTGCCCTGAGCTGTGTGTTTCCCCAGAACAGTGTTTACTGTTTACCAGCCACTCATTGCTCAGATACACATGCCCAAACTCCCACTTCTTATAGAACCTTACCGTCAGTAACACTAGATTCCTGTTACTGGTTGTCATTACATAAGAATGAACCACTAGGTGACAATGCAAGCATGTAAGAAATTTGAGTTTTATATGCCTTTGCTATATTATAAAATAGGTTATTGTTACTCACACGTACTTCAATAGTTCCTCTCTCCCTAACTCTGTTTTCTTCCTTTCCTAATTATCCCACCAACTCTATATTATCTTCAAGCACACATAATTCTATCTGTATTCTATCAGTGATAATAACAGTGGAATGTGTTTTTGCTAATCATCAGACTAAATGCCTCAGTACTTTATAGTATTGGTTTGTTTGTTCAGACATAGCCATCGCATAGGGATATACACTGTTTTCCCTGATGCTTTGTGGTTATTCATCTAACTGCATTCTGGGATCATTTGCTTACATGTGTGATTTATCTTACTCAACTGCACAGAACAATATCCCCTCCAAAGCAGTTTGAATACCTTAGAAACAAAGAAAATGCTATTGAGAAAAATTGTGGCTCCCATGAGTCTAAGGTTTTAGAAACCCCTCTTATGTTTTCCTTTTTTTTTCTGCAAAATCTAAGGCTTAATGGAAATAATCATAGTGGTTACATTTTATCCAGAGAGATTTCATATCTGTCAAGACACTAACTGCCCAAATCTACTCTTGTAGAATAAAATGCAGAAGGAAACTTATTTGTTTGATAAATCAAGACTGCTCATTTTTGTCAAAACCAACCAGAAAAATTTACATAGTAGTGACTTTTAAAAATTGCAGTTTTTAACATATCCTTAGTTCTCTACATTGTTTATCTATACCTTGATATAATGTAAATAGTTGCTTTATTATGCTTGAAATATCCCCAAAAGTAGTTAAACTTAAATAATCTTATATGATTCTGACACTTAAAACTAGGTATAAAATATATTATCATCTATATTTGATAGATAAAATTGTAAGAGTTTAATTTTTATGTTAAATTTTCGGTTTAGAACTTGTATTTCTGATTGCCAGATCTTTGGGAAAAATGTCCTTTCCCTTAATAAAAGACAGTCTGAACTGTTTCATGTATTGACAATAAGAAAAAAAACCATAACTAGGTATTTTATTGTTACAATTTCTTTGTGCAATTGATAAAGCTGCCAAGTTACAATGTGAAGAAAAGTGCCCCTCTTTGCTAATTTGAGAGAAAAGTTTGAAAGAATTAAGTCTGATAGGTGGAGGCGCAAAAACGGATTTTTTTTCTTCATAGTTTATAACTTTTGGAATTTTATTTAAGCAGATTTTTTCTACCTGCCATCTTAAACATATTAACCTACAGTTATCTAAGAATGTTTCAATATTGTTGAATTGTCTTTTTTATATTCTTTAAATTACTTGCTATTTATCTTTGTGAATGATGTGAGGTAGGGATCACTATTTCCCCCTTCATGCATGTAAGCAATTTTCCTGGAATTATTTACTGAATAATCTTCTTTCCACTAATTTGTAATGCTATTTCCATTATATATTATGTTTGTATATGTGTGGATGTGCCTCTGAATCAAGGAGACCAATGTGTATGGAGCAATTGACATTGCATTCACACAGATGCAAAACTTTTTATCAATGCTATATTCTATTTATTTCCAGGCTTTATAACTAGAGTCTTGATATTTATAAGGTACTCCAATGTTTGGGGGCTAGAGTCATCAGAGGAAATGACAAGAAATTATGGAGTACCATAAAAGAGGAGATAATTATTATCTGGAGATGAAGAAAATAATCTTACCTAGAATATTGAAATAATTTACTAGTTCCTATGTTTTTGTTCTTATCCTCTTCACATCAGCTGAACTAAATCTATTCTCTTCTCATTAGCCAAGTAAAACATTTAAAACTCAAGCTAAATCATATAATTCCTCTCATAAAGTTTTCCAATGACTTGAAGAAAAATCCAAAGCCCTTGATCTATACAGTTTAAATGATCTCAGATGATGCCAACTCTGTCCTCATTATCTATCACTCTCCCTGTTTGGTAATCTACTTACACTACCTGGGCCTCATTTCAGTTTCTCAAGCATCATAGCTGTACAGCTGCTGCAGGACCTTTGCACATGTTCTTCATGAAAAACTCTGCTGGATATGGTCAGGGCTGCCTCCACATTTTCTTCTTGTCTCTGCTAGAAAGACACCTCATTAGAGATGCTTTTCCTGGCTACTATATGATTAGAGCATTCCCTCCACCATCCATCTTTACTCTTCATAGTACTTTACTTTTTTTATACACTTAACAGCATAGAAATGTTCTAAATTTATTTTATTATTGTCTGATCTTCTCCCCTTCCCCCCAAACACTTCTCAGCTTAATTTCAGCAAGGTCTCTGTGACTTTGGTTCATTGCTATATCACAGAAATTTAGAGCAACATGAAGTTCATTTCGAACACTGCCTCACTTTATATAAGTTAAATAGAAAAGATAAAAAATGCCATTTACTTTTGAAAGACAGTTCAAAACGCATGGAGGAAGCCTACCAAAATTATGAACTTTGGGGTCAGATAAAACAGGAGTTTAAAATGCTGCTCCATCACTTTTTAGATATGGCAGGTGAGTTACTTCCAGTCTTGATCTTATCTTCTGTCTGAATAATAAGGCCTCACAAGACTGACTTTATGATTATAAATGCCATATTGTGAATGAGATAAGTCTTCCATCAATATCAGTTTGGTTTCCTTAAATGGCATTACTATTTTTGCTTAAAGATCAATTCAGAATTTAAAAAGCAAAAGCAGAAACGACTTAGAGCAAGGTGAATGGAGAAAAATCTAATTAACCTGATCTTACTGGGACAGTTTATTAATATATTTGGTTTTCAAAAAGGGAGGCAAAATGGAGCACCTATTAATTTATAATTGGCAATGTGTCAATAAATTTACTTATGTATTTTATTCTCTTTTGATTTTATAAATTATACAATCCTATTTTACACATGAGAACACTGAGAATCAAAGAGGTCAAATAACTTGATCAAAGCCTATCAGATAGAAATAGAAGAGCAGATTCTGATTTAAGATCCACCTGACATCTCCACCCAGCCACTATGCTAAGTTTTCTCAATGCAACAGTAAGAAAGTAATAATAATATATTCAGCACTTCTGATGTAAAAGAGGGAATAAATTGAACCAGACTGGCATTTCTAAAACCAATAACAAAGGTCTGGTACCACCAGAAAGTGGGATAATGGTAAATCACTTTTTAAAAGGGGCAGCATTAAAAATGCAACAGTAAGAATTTTTATTTCTTCAAACCCTTGCACACTACACTGTTTTATTATAAGAAAAATAAGTTAATACACTTTATATTGTCTAAAAATAAATTGGTTTTTATTTATGAAAAGCAAACTAAGAATAATACATCACTTCTTTATATGTATTGCTACATGCACGATGGTAATCAATGTGGTAATCTGTTTTCCTCTGTTGCCAATGCAGAAAGATGTCCATAGGTATAAGAAGAAGAATCAATAGAGTTTTGTGGGGGTTGGGCCACAGGTGGCTGTCTATAGGTTCTTTTAAAATATGTCATGTAATAACTATAGATTAGTAAATGTGTCATAGTCTGGCCTTCTTTGTACACTTCCTAGATTTGTTTTAAACCCTAGAATACATCCTCCTCCTGGAGATCTACTTATTTTAAACAATCACTTTCTTTTTTAATTTTTAAATCTTTATTTTTGAAAATGTTACATATGTCCCATGCTCCTCCCCATTACCATTGATCCCTTCTAGCCTGCCCCTGCCCCACCCACCTCACCCCAGGTCTTCACCACTCTATTGTCTATGTCCATGGGTACAAGTTTCTTTTTTTAACCAACCACTTCCATGCCCCAAACCCACATACATGATTTCTTTATATGTATTGCTACATGCACTGTGGTTATAAGCTGCTCTTCCTGGCTATAAACTGCTCTTCCTGGCCTGAAATGAAGAAGAAGAAGAAGAAGAAGAAGA
>PVJN01013147.1:0-49566 GCA_004026805.1 Lasiurus borealis | reverse complement strand
TTTGCAGCACTTTGTCCACGGTGTTGTATTTATTTACAATTAGTGGACTGGACAGTGTCCCCTGCTCAACTGTAAGCTCTATAAAGGTTGGGGGGAGGGCTATGTTGGCCTCACAATGAGCTGAACCCCAGGGCCCAGGTGTGCCTGGTACAAGGAAGATCCACAAAAAGTACTTGTTGCCCCGCCTACAAACCCTGCCACACACCAAAAACTACTGACCCTTGTCCCTCGAGCTAGAACTAGAGGTCCAGGGAGGGGCTAGACTGTTATGTGACTAGTGGAGAACTGGCATCAGAGGTCTGGTCAGAGGGCTGATCTCACATCAGCACCATGTCCCCGGAGGTAGGGTCACACCCAGACTAGTGAGGAAAGTCCCCTGTGGGAATATGGGTCACAAGCCTGTCGCAGGCTTCGCACCAAGGCCAGCACCCTTTGCAGGGGATGGGTGGGGCTGATTCTCATGGATGAATGACGCCCACTGAATCACCCACTTCATGGCCTGTCGTCATGGGGTGTTCCTCACCATTCTCTTGCTCAGGGAATGCTGAGCCAGCTTGATGAGCTCACTGCCCTGGGGACTGTGCACAGTCACAGAGGCACAGCTCACTGGGCCCTCTCGCATAGCATTTACCTTAGGATACCTCCCAGGGGCACACCCTTGGTCCCCATCAGAGCTGCCAGCCTCTGGAAAGCAGGCAGAGGGGACAACACAGTCCCTGGTTCCCCAGCAACCACTGCAGTTGTGTTTCAGCAGCTCAGCTTCCAATCCTGATTACCTCCTCTCCTCCTCACCAGCTTACACCCCTCTGTTCCCAGACTCTTGTCCCTTCCAAACCCTGAGAGTCAGATCAAAGTATTTCAGTATAACTGGTCCCGGGCAGTGGGTGGTAAATCATTTCCTTTCTGACCCAAATGCATCTAGAATGTTATTGGTCCAAGTCTCTGGTTTCTGAGACCTTGGACCTCTGAGAACCAGGCTGAGGCCTAAAAGAAGAGTTCAGGGCCTCTCTGTGTCTGCCCCACTTCAGAGCTGCGGGGAAGGAATACACAGATCCCGGGCTGAAGCCAAGACACCAGCGGTCACACTCAGAGCCCACTGGTCATTCTCAGGTTACTCCTTGGTCAGAGCAAATCTGAGTGAACCAGACTTCCTGCCCAGCCCTGGACCTTTCCAACACACCACCCTGCTCCAGCCCCACATCAGTGACTCCCTTTTCTCCAGTCTTCATCTCTCTCAGGGCTCTCCATATCCCTCCCTGTGGCCCCTCACTTACCCACACAGTTGTCGCAGACACTGCAGTGTGAGGTCCGGGGTGGTCGAAACATCTTGCAGGTGAAACAATACTTCAACTTCACCATCTGCCCGTTGATCATCACCTCCTGGGTCCGAGGGGGTGGCCGGTAGGTGGAACTGCCTGTGTTGTCTGAGGGCGGGAGAGAAAGATGGGGAATGTCCAAGCCTGGATCCAGGAGCCTCAGCTGGGGAGAAGCCACTGCTTCCTGGCTGGGACAAGAGAAGCCTTGGGGAAACTTTCCAGGGAACAAATGTTAGAGTAAAATGCCAGCCTATGGTGGGACAAATACTAAGAACTGCTACCACTTACTAGGACTGGGAAGTGTTCAAACTTACACGCCTGCTCACACACGGAGGCCCTGACACAACTCTGAAAAAGGCTATCAGAGAAGGCCTCGTAAAGGCTTGGTGAGGTTTATCTGCATCTATTCAAGCCTAGATCCAATTTCCAAATTCAGGAGGTTCAGGACATGGAGGGACAAAGTAAACAATGCTATGAGAAACAGTCAGATCCAGAACGTGGGGCATCTACAAGACCACTGGTCTGATCGCCAACAAAAGTCAGTCAGTCACAAAAAGAGAGGGGAATCGTTCTAAGTTAAAAAAGATTTAGGAGCCGGTTTGTCTCAGTGGATAGAGCATTGGCCTGCAGACTGAAGGCTCCCAGGTTTGATTCCAGTCAAGGGCATGTACCATGTTTGCGGGCACAACCCCGGTAGGAAGTGTGCAGGAGGCAGCTGATCGATGTTTCTCATTGATGTTTCTAACTCTTTATCCCTTTCCCTTCCTCTCTGTAAAAAAAAAACAAAAAAACCCACAATAATATATATTAAAAAAAAAAAGATTTAGGAGACTTAAGCAATGCATGATCCTAGCTTGGATCCTGTTTTGAAAAAAACAAAAAACACAGCAACAGAAGACATTTGGGTAACTGGCAGAAAATAACTATAAATTTGGGAATTATTAATTTTCCTAGATGTGGTCATGGAATTGTGTTCATGTTGGAGACTGCCCTTAAATTTTGAAGATACAGCTTGACCAATGTAGCTCAGTGGTTGAGTGCCGACCTATGAACCAGGAGATCACGGTTTGATTTGCAGTCAGGGCACATGCCCAGGTTATGGGCTTGATTCCCAGTGCAAATCGTACAGGAGGCAGCCAATCAATGATTCTCTCTCATCGTGGATGTTTCTATCTCTCTACCTCTCCCTTCTTCTCTAAAATCAATAAAAAAATATTTTTAAAAAATAGTAGAATGACTTCATGACTGTGAAGTAGACAAATATTTTTTAAACAAGATACAAAAGGGTTTGCCTGGCTGGGAAACTCAGTTGGTTAGAGTATCGTCCCAGTATGCTAAGGTTGCAGGGTTGATCCGCAGTCAGGGCACATACAAGAATCAACCAATGAATGCATAAATAAGTGGGACAAAAAATTGATGTTTCTCTCTTCCTCTCTAAAAATCAATAAAAAAACATTTAAAAGATACAAGAGGGCTAATCATAAAAGAGCAAGTTGCTAAATTGCATATGTCACAATTAAGAACTTCTGTTCATCTAAAGATATCATTTTAAAAATGAAGAGGTGACCTTCAGAGTAGATGATATTTATAATATCTAACAAAAGACAAAGGATTTATATCCAGAATATATAAAGAAGTCTTATAAAATCAGTAAAAAAAAAGTCAGACAACTGAATTCAAAGTGGACAAAAGATTCAAAAAGGCATTTCATAAAAGAAGCTGTCCAAATGACTAATAAGCACATGAAAGGGTCCTCATACTCCTTAGTCATCAGGGAAATGCAAATTAAAACCATAATATGCTACCACTACATAATATGCTACCACTACACATGCACCAGAATAGCTAAAAAAAAAAAAAAAAAAAAAAAAAAAAAAAAAAAAAAAAAAAAAAAAAGAAAGAAAGAAAAGAAAAGAAATTCAGTGTTGGCAAAAATGTAAAGCAACTAGAAATCTCATATGAGCACTTTGGAAAACTGGTACTAACTATGAAAGTTCAACATAGGCAACCCAGCAATTCCACTCCTAAGTGTCTTCCCAACAGAAATGTGCATGATGTGATGTGAGCCAAAAGACATACACAGAATGTTCACAACAATTCTCCTAATAGTCAAAAGCTGGACCTACCCAAATGCCCATCTATAGTAGAATGGATTAAAAAATCCACCCAACCAAGATGGCTGCAGCCACGGAGAGAGCTGGGGTGACCAGGCCAGCAGAGGAGGGAAATTAGGGGTAAACAGGCTAGCAGGGGAGCAGTTAGGCATCAATCAGGCTGGCAAGGGAGTGGTTAGGGGCAATTAGAAAGGCAGGCAGGTGAGCAGTTGGGAGCTAGCAGTCCTGGATTGTGAGAGGGATCCCAGATTGGAGAGGGAGCAGGCGGGGCTGAAGGGCACCTCCCCGCCTGCCCTGTGCACGAATTTCATGCACCGGGCCTCTAGTATAGTATAGTCACAAAATACAGTTCTAATACAGAAATGAGAATGAATGATCCACAGCTACACACAGCAATACAAATGAATCTCATCAACATTGTGTAAAATGAAGAAATCACACATGGGGCTGCCTGTGATCCCCAGCACTCAGCCACCACTTCCACTGGATAGACTCCCCAGATATCTCCAATTTGATGAGTTGGCTCCAGTGATTCTTCACTGAGTATGTACCATGTGCAGGCACTATTCTAAGCACATGGCAGGCATCAGTGAAGCAAACAGACTCACATCTCTCATTTCCAGCTACCAGAGGCTGTTTCACCATCACCTCAGTGTGCTTGAAATGGAACTATCTGAGCACCCATTTCTTTCTTAAAACCCAGCAGCATGGTAAAGGGCAGGGGGATTGATGCCAACGGACACATGCTGACACCTGGTTTTGCCAGTGACTGGTTGTGTGTGAGGTTGAAGTCAAACTTCTTTGAGCCTCACTTTTCTCATTTGTAAAATGGGAATAACAGGTAGACTGGCGCATGAATCCTGGCTCCCCCTCTTACTAGCAGAGTTTCTCCTGATGATACCATTGGCTACCTGTGTGGCAGGCAAATAATTTAACCTCTCTGTGACTCTGTTTCCTCAGTCACTGAAATGGGGATAATGGTACCCTCCTCATCAGGTTATTGTGAGGATTAAATGAGTTAAATATGTGAAGCAGCATAAAGTAAATACTTAAGAAGTGTGCCTATTATTACTGGCTTATAGAATAACTGAGAAAAAGAAGGGGAAAGACGCCCTAGCTGGTTTGGTTCAGTGGATAGAGCCTTGGCCTGCAGACTGAAGGGTCCCGGATTCGATTCCAGTCAAAGGCACATGCCCAGGTTGTGGGCTCCATCCCCAGTAGGGGCTGTGCAGGAGGCAGCTGATCAATGATTCTCTCTCATCACTGATATTTCTATCTCTTTCTCCCTTCCTCTCTGAAATCAATAAAAAAAATGTATTTTTTTAAATGAAGGGAAAAGGCAAGGGAAAGAGAACACTTCACTGAGGGTCTACTGTGCCAGATATGCTGAGCACTCTGTATACAGTTATCTTCTTTAACCCTGATAACATCCCAAGAGGTTAGGTTATCATTATCATGGGGCTACGGAGACTTTAAAGTGAGCTTAAGTGACTTGTCCAATGCCACACAGCTAGTAAGTGGCAGAACCAGGATGTGAAACAGTTTCCAAAGCTTGGGGTTGAGGTTTCTCTGTGTGTAAAATTTAAAGTGTCATAATGAGTGTTATTTATCCCTGCCTGGTTCCTTATTTCTGCTGGTGGCACAACCTAAGAGCTGGCAGGAACCTCAAAGAACAAAATACACAGCCCCAGCACATAACAGATCATTGATAAATGTCCATTTGCTCACTGCCTCTGTTCTAATCCATTCAGTTTATAAATAAGAAAGAGGCCCAGAGAGGTTAGGGGATTTGCCCAAGGTCACACAGGCAGGGACAGGAGAACCCAGTTTGGAGTCTCTTTTTTTTTAAAAAATAATAATTTTTCTTGATTTCAGAGAAGAAGGGAGAGGGAGAGCGCTAGAAACATCAATGATGAGAGAGAATCATTGATCAGTTGCCTCCTGCCCATACTGGGGATTGAGCCCGCAACCTGGGCATGTGCCCTGACGGGAATTGAACCATGACCTCCTGGTTGTATACAACTGGGACATTAATCTAAAGAGCCCCTTTTGAGTCACCTCTCAGCTCAAAACCCTTTATTCGCCTCCCCTAAAAAACAAAATACAGTAGAAGAAAAACTTCTTGTCATGATATAAGGGCCCCTCACAATCTGGCTCAATCTCCATTCCTGGCTTTTCTCCCACTTCTTTTCCCTCATGAGTGACCTGCCCTTACTCCTACCACGTCCCAGCTCCTCCCTCGTAGCTGCTCACCAGCACTTGCTGGAGGCCTGTCTAATCTCTAACAGCTTCTCTGACCACTTACCTCAGCCTCAGTCCTTTCATGCCCTGCCCACAGCACCCAATCCTGCTCACGGCTGTGTTGTGGTGTGACAGGACTGCTGTGTGTGCACACTGTCTCTCCAAATAGACTACCCATCCCTTGAGAGCTGGGAGAGTGGAATAAACAGACAGTCCTAGGCCTCTGAGCTGTGAGACAGCAGGCAAAGAGGAAAGAAAATATGTGTTGGACTTAAGCAGGCTTGAAGTTCACATTTTGACCCTTCCATTTATGAGCTGGTGTCCTTAAGGAAGTTACTCAACCTTTGTGAGCCTGCTGATGCATCTGTAAAAGCAGACAAATAAGAACAGCTACCTTGAAGGGTTATAAGGACCAGACTGGTACCCATAAAGGAACTGGCACCTGCTGCGTACCTATTAGAAGCTGTTTGCAAGAGGGGCAGCAAGGGGCAGGCTCTGGAGTCTGAAACCCTGAGTTCAAACCCTGGTTTTGCTAACCACTTGCTACGTAAGGAGTTCTCTTCACCTCTCTGAGACTCAGAGTCCTCATCCATATAATAGAGATAAGAGTCTCAATCTCAAAGGGTTGTGGTGAGGGCTGAATGAGATGCAGTTAGGACAGCTGAGCACAGCACTAGATTCACGGGAGCCTTGGTCCTGACAAACAGTTCATGCTGAGGCTGTGCTCAGATATGTGGGTATAAATCTTGACCCAGCCACTTACTAGCTGTGTGATGTGGGTCAAGTTGCTTAACTTCTCTGTGCCCTCATATGAAAATGGGACATAATAAACGCCACCTATTTTTTAGTGTTGTTAGGAGTATTAGGTGAGAATTCATTAAATGGGTTTAGTCAAGTGTCTAGCACCTGGTAAGAGCCTAAGAAATATTAGCAACCCTGGCAGGGTAGCTCCATTGGTGAGAGGGCCATCCTGATATACCAAGGTTGTGAGTTTGATCCTTGATCAGGGCACATACAAGAATCAAACAATGAATGAATAAATATAATAAGTGGAATAACAAATCGCTGTTTCTCTTCTCTCTTCCTCTCACTCTAATATCAATTAAAAAAAAAAAAAAAGAGCCATGGCAGATGTGGCTCAGTTGGGCAATGTCCATGCACCAAAAGGTTGCTGGTTTGATTCTCAGTCAGGGCACATGCCCAGGTTGCAGTACAGGGCGTGTAGAAGGCAGCTGACAGATGTATCGCTCTCACATCAATGTTTCTCTCTCTCCCTCCTTCTCTAAAAAATAAGAAATAGCTCTGCCAGCATGACTCAGTGGTTGAGCGCTAACCTATGAACTAGGAGGTCACTGTTAGATTCCCGGTCAGGGCACATGTCCAGGTTGTGGGCTTGATCCCCACTAGGGGGCGTGCAACTGATGTTTTTGTCTCTTTCCTTTCTGAAATCAATAAAAATATATTTAAAAAAATATATAAAATCAATCTTTTTTAAAAAAGAAATATTACAAAAAGCACCAAAAGAAAACCAAACAAAAATACAAAAGAAAATAAATTTAAAAAAAGAAATATTAGCATTATTGCTTTTCCTATGTAACACTATATTCCAAACAACTGAGTTACCAAAAAGCTTCAGAACACAACCCATCATAAGTGAAGGACAGCCACAGACCTTCTTCAGGACTAAAAGCATGGGTGTCCTTGCAGAGTTCCCACAAGCCCTCCCCAGAGCAGGGAAGAGCCCAAGCCTCTTCTCTAAGGCAGGGAGAGAACTCCTACCAGTATATTCTGGCCTCAGGGCCACGATTCCTCCTCTCCAGAACTCAGAGAAAGTAAAGCTCTGCACACCAACTTCCTTAGGCTGCCAAGAGCCAGAGGCAAAGGAGACTGTGTCACGCTGGAGCAGGGAGGCCGCCCAGTTGCTAAATGAAAGTCACCAACTAGCCGAGACTGGTTTGGCTCAGTGGATAGAGCGTCGGCTTGCGGACTGAAAGGTCCCAGGTTCGATTCCAGTCGGGGGCATGTACCTTGCTTGCGGGCACATCTCCACTGTGGGGCGTGCAGGAGGCGGCTGATCAATGTCTCTCTCTCATCGATGTTTCTGACTTTCTATCTCTCTCCCTTCCTCTCTGTGAAAAGTCAATAAGATATATTAAAAAAAAAAAGAAAAAGAAAGTCACCAACTGCAGGGCACTAAATAAGTTGGACGAAAGGAGGCTCTGTGGAGATGCCCCTACAGAGGCTGAACCCCATGCGGGGGTGACGGGGTGGGGAGGAGGCAAGCAGTGGTTCCAGACAGTCCTGGCCAGTCACCACCTTAGATTTGGCCCCAGAATTCTCCTCAACCCACTCCTCCCAGCAGCCACTACCAATGGTAGCTTGTTAGTGCCCGGAGCACGTCCATTTGCCATTCTTCCTACAAGGCTGCTCAAGCCTCTTAAGTTTCAATAGAGGAAAACAATTTTCAAAATATGCTGGCATTCCCTGTCTCACCTGATGCGAAAAAAAGTGTTCTGGGCTGGGTAAAGGGTATGTGCCCACATTTTAGAGATGGGAAAACTGACTTCACTCCAACAATAGAAGATGGAGCTGAAATAAAAATCTTTGTCTTCCGATGCATTCATTTGCTCATCCTTACAAACATTAACATCTACTATGACGAACTATTGTACAAGGCCTGACTGAGGGTGACAGGGCAGGGGAGAAGAAGCAAGTACATACAGATGAGTCAAACATGTTTTCTTTGGTCACTAGTTCAGAAAATAATTTGTTGAAGAAATAAAGAGAGTCTGGCCAGTGCTGCTCGGTAGTTGAGCGTTGACCTATGAACCAGGAGGTCACGGTTCGATTCCTAGTCAGGGCACATGCCTGGATTGCGGGCTCCGTCCTCTGTGTGGGCAAGCAGGAAGCAACAAATCTCTCTCATCATTGATATTTCTTTTCTTTTTTTTAAATATATTTTATTGATTTTTCACAGAGAGGAAGGGAGACAGAAAGTCAGAAACATCGATGAGCGAGAGACATCGACCAGCCGCCTCCTGCACGCCCCATAGTGGAGATGTGCCCGCAAGCAAGGTACATGCCCCCAACCAGAATCGAACCTGGGACCTTTCAGTCCGCAGGCCGGCACTCTATCCACTGAGCCAAACCGGTCTCGGCTCATTGATATTTCTATCTCATTCTCCCTCTCCCTTCCTTTCTGAAATAAATAAAAATGTATTAAAAAACAACAACAACAATGAAAAAAGTGATCAAAGAGATGCTATTCCTACCTAAATGGAATCTAAGATCCACTCCAGGGCTCTTTCTACTTTAGGTTCTTCCCCAAGAAGTCAAAAGTCATCCTCCTGCAAGTGAGGCCTTCCCAGTGGGACACCAACCCCTGGGGAAGTGGCAATGGGGAAAGACTCCTTCCCACTGAGTGGCCATGAGAAACAAACGGGTCTCCAGACATCTTCCTCCTGACCAAGGGAAAGGGCCTGCTACACCCCAACCACAACCCACAGAGAAGAGCAGGCAGGTGTCTGCAGTGAGAACCTAAACGGTTGGGGCTGTGAATGCAGCCCAGTGGCTTGCCTAGAAGGCCCCTGGGGCTGGTCATGACCTTCTCAGAAGGCTTTAGTGAGGGAAAGCGGAGATCTCTACCTGCCCTACAGGGCCCTGTTGCCCTTCTGTTGTTACCACCTCTAGAGGAAACAGCTGTAGGGTTGCGGTCTCCCCAACTTCTGTTTCAGCTTAAGGTCAGTCACAGTGCCCAGGCTGTGAGTGCTGGGTCACATCCTGACCCACCTGACCACTTCTGTTCATTCCAGAGGTTTATGGAGCCTCTACCCCATACAGGCTTAGTGGTAACCTGGGAATACAGGAAGAGCTTGACCTGAGGGCAGCATGGGTAAAGTGGGTAATTACAGAGCCAGTGTAAGAGGCTCTGTGACTCAAGCGTGGTGACTCTGAGGCCAGCCTGATCTCATTTTGAAACCTACCCTGGCCACTTGTTAGCTTGTGACTTTGGGGAAGTTGCTCAGCCTCTCTGAGCTTCAGTTTCCTCGCTGGGTAATAGTATCAACCTTGTAAGATGATGATGCAAATTAGAGATGACATAATGGAAAAGTCTAACCCATAGGTAATCAATTCATGTTATTACCGATGTCTAGATTCAATACTGTGAGAATACAGAGGGAATTTGCGGGTTGGGGCAGGAAGCAGCATTCAAGAAAGCAACAAAAGATGAAGTGGCAATTAGTAGTAAGCTGGATCAGGAAAAAATGATTTCTCGGGCTTGCCAGGGAAGGAGGGCATGGCAGTGAGCAAAGGCTCCAAGGCATTAATTGCACCACGTGGTTGGGGGCACGGGCGAGTGGCAGGAGATGGGAGGAAGGGGGAGCTGGAGCTTGCCTTGATCCTGCGCCTCTGCAGACAGGCGAGTTTTCAGGGAAGTGGAAGATAGTTTGTTTACTGACCATGATACTAAGTAACCTTGAATCATGTGATGAGAAAGTTAATTCTCTTTTTATTTACTTTAATTTTTAATTTTTAAACCTGGGCATGTGCGCTGACCGGGAATTGAACCGTGACCTCCTGGTTCATAAGTTGATGTTCAACCACTGAGCCACCTTGGCCGGGGTATTCCCTTTTCTTTTTTCTTAAACAAATCCATTTTATATCTTTACTTTTCAATAAGGTTAAATTCTTGAGGGGTGCAGCATTACATGGATTCTGTGTCCAATGGCCTTTGTGGGAAGGTTGCTTGGGAATTTAGCACAAACCATGCCACTGTTTCTGGGAGCACAAGTTCCCTTCCTTAGATTACTCTGGTTTTACTCCTTTTGCCACCAGGAGTCACTGTTTTGTTCTTTGCTTTGTACACATAAGCACATCTCTTGCCTAGATAGACTTCAGTTGCATGTTGAGCATAAACACCTTTAATTTTTTTTTAATAAACATATTTTTTTTATTTCAGAGAGGAAGGGAGAGGGGGAGAGAGAGATAGAAACATCAATGATGAAAGAGAATCATTGTTTGGCTGCCTCCTGCACGCCCCCTGCTGGGAACTGGGCCCACAGCCCCGGCATGTGTCCTTGACTGGAATGGGACCTGGGACCCTTCAGTCCGCAGGCCAATGCTCTATCCACTGAAGCAAACCAGTTAGGGCAGCACCTTTAATTTTAAGAAGAGCTGTGTGCTCCCTCTGGTTCTGGAGACCCTGCTTAAAGCTAACAAAAGTGGCCTTGAACCACAGTCTTCTAGACATACGTGTTATTACAGAAGCCCTGCTCCCATTTGGCCTCCACACGCTCCAAGATGGCACAAAGAAGAAGGCAATGTTATTCCCTTTTCAGTTCTCTTTCAAGCCTTTCCTGCCATCAGGGAAAGTCTCCACTTTTAATACCTAACACCTGTGATCCTCATTGGCCTAAAGTGGCTGCTCTCAGCAGGCAACTGCAACCACCAAAGATTCCATTCCGTTATGTTTTGTTTTTATCTGCTATGCAGAACAAGTGGTTTTCCGCTTACAGGGGTGATATACAGTTTCCTTGTAAACTACATTTAAAAGCAAGCCATTTGACGGAAAATACTAATAAATGAAGATACAAGGTACGAAGCAGAAAAGGCAAAAGTCACAAAGGTTGTACTCCAGTGACTGAACTTCAGGAAATGGTGCTGAGGGCGCTAGGAAGTCACCCAAATTCTGAGCCTGGGAGGGCCAGGGCCAAATGTGAGTCTTGGAGAGACAGCCATGACCAAAAGGAGAGGCCAGATGTCTAGGCCTGGTCAGCACAGCCAATCGGGATGGAGTCAGTCCTGGGACTATGGAAGGACCTGAGAGGAAGCATCCTGGGGACAGCATGGGGTTTGTGACCTGCTATGTGCTGGCAGAGGAAGAGACCTTCGTGTCTGTCCATGGAATTTACATGTTTCTATTGTCTCCCATCACAGCAGGAGGTTATGGGCCAATGTTGCAACCTCCTACCTCTTTCCCAACTACCCAGTGCACCTGAGTTCTGTGTAGCCTGCAGGGTGATCCAGCTGCATGACCTGCCAGCTGACAAGTGAGAATCTCAGACCAGCGTGACCAAGGGCCCAATCCTATTAGGCTGCTGGTCTAAGGGTCAAAGTAAGATGCCCACAGCCTGCATAAAACCAGGCCTTGTAATCAGTTCATGTTTATATGAACAGCACCACCACCCCAGAGCCAGACTTCAACCTTTTCAAAAACACTCAGTGAGTCCTAGCTGGTTTGCCTCAGTGGATAGAGTGTTGGCCTATAGATTGAAAGGTCCCAGGTTCCATTCCAGTCAAGAGCGTGTGCTCGGGTTGTGGGCTCCGTCCCCAGTAAGGGGCTTGCAGGAGGCAGCTGATCAATGATTCTCTCTCATCATTGATATTTCTCTCTCTCTCCCTTTCTCTTTGAAATTAAAAAAAAAAAATGCTCATGGACCTTAGTCTTTTTCAAGAAATGTTTCAACCTGTTTGAAAGCCTCCTGTTCAAGTTTGAGAATTCAGAGCCCCAAAGATGCCACTTTCTAGGCTTGGAAACTGTTCTCAAAGGAAGGTCTCCACCTGACATGTGAGCCCTACTAGACTGCCATCATCCCATCCCATCCCATCCTCCAATGAGAATTTCCCAAATTCTCTGAAGTACTCCCTGTGTTCCAGTCAATATGGCTTGATCAGGGTCCCCTACCTGTCCCCCTTCCTCCCAATCTGTCCTCTCTTCCTTCTGTTCCAGTCTGGAGGGCTTCCTCACACATCTTCCTGTGCTTGAACTCGATCCAAACTTTACAGTTGGGCTCAATGCATGCCTCTATGCTCCCCATAGCCTCTAGAGTCTAGACAGAAGGTACTCCTGGTTTCCCTGATCCTCTTCCAAAGCCTGGTCTCACTTGTGGCAGCCAGTCAGGCTTACCTTTGCTCACCACCCCCTACCTCTGCCCAAAACACACACAGTTAATAGTCAGCATATAGAATCAATACATAAATGGTCAAACCCGTAATGCCTAAATAGGAGAAGTTCCACTGTTTCTCCACTGTCCCAGGGGGACAGCAAGGAGGCTCATACATTGAGCCCAAGTCACCCAGCTGTCCAGGTGGCTGACAGGTGAAGAAGAAACTCACTGCAGGAGAGAGAAACCAAGATGGTGGCATAGGTAAACACCTAAACTGCTGCCTTGCATAACAATATCAAAACTATAACTAAAAGATAAAACGGACACCATCCAGAACCACAGGAAAGCTGGCTGAGTGGAAATCCTACAACTAGAAGGAAAGAGGAAGGCACACTGAGACTCAGAGGAGCTGCAAAAGGCTGAGGTACAAAGATGCACGCGTAGAGAATTGACTGCTGAGTGCGCATGGCTGGCTTTCTCAAGCGGGAGGGAGATGGAAGCTCCCGACTGCGCTGAACTCCAGTCCCGGGTGAGACTCTGGGAAACCATACTCATTCAGGGGGAATCTGGACTGTCAGGAAAAGAGAAAGCACACAGAGACCAGGGGAGTTGCGGAAGGCAGAGGTCTGAAGGCATGCAGAGAGGACTGACTGCTGGGTGAACAGGCGGCTGAGTTTGTGGCTGGCTTTCTAAAGTGGGAGGGAGATGAAAGCTCCTGACTGCACTGAACTCCAGTTCTGGGTGAGTTTCTAGGAACCCAGACTCATTCGGGGAGAAAATGGATTGTCTGGCAGCGGGCGAAACTCGAGGGCGGCTTGCTCTCAGAGGTGCTTTGCTCTCAGAAGTGCTTGCAGCGATTACTGAGGGACACTGAGACCCAGAGGCCTCATAGGGCAGGGCTGATGGGAAGCCAAGGCTGTCTGCTCTGACCTGAGATTCTGCTCCATCCAAGCTAAGCACAGAGACTTTTGCAATTTTGCAAGTCTTGTCTCATGAGGATGTCTCCAGCACAGAAGTTCTCTTCTCATAGACATAGCTGATCCACAGAGCCAATTGGCCTGCAGATTATAGGCCAATGTTGCAAATTCCTCCCAGTGATACCAATAACAATCAAGACTGAACTACAACAGGGCTATACACACAGTCCACAAAGGAGTGCACCAAGAGTGTCCACCTCAGGTAAGTGGGGAGGCTGAGCCACAGAGCCCTATAGGACACCTAGCACACAAAGTTATTCTACCAACTCAGGAAAGCAGCGAAAGTGCGGAAGCAAAGAAACAGATCAGAAATAAAAGAAATGGAGGAAAACAAACAATTGGATATAGAGTTCAAAACCACGGTTATAAGGTTTTTCAAGAATTTCCTAGAAAAGGCTGATAAATTTAGCGAGACCCTACAGGATATGAAAAAGGCCAACTAGAAATTAAACATACATTGAGTGAAATAAAAAATATTATACAGAGACCTAACAGCAGACTAGAGGAATGCAAGAATCAAGTCAAAGATCTAAAATATAAAAAAGCAAAAAGAATTTGAAAAAGCAAAAAAAAAAAAAAAAATCCAAATTTGAAGATAGTGTAAGGAGCCTCTGGGACAGCCTCAAGCGTACCAATATCCAAATTATGGGAGTGCCAGAAGAAGGAAGAGAGCAAAACACTGAAAACCTATTTGAAGAAATAATGACTGAAAATTTCCCCTGGTGAAAGAAATAGACTTACAAGTCCAGGAAGCGCACAGAACCCCAAACAAAAGGAATCCAAAGAGGACCACACCAAGGCACATCATAATTAAAATGCCAAGAGCAAAAGACAAAGAGAGAATATTAAAAGCAGCAAGAGAAAAATAGTTAATTACTTACAAGGGAGCACCCATATGATTGTCAGCTGATTTCTCAACAGAAACTATGCAGGCCAGAAGGGAGTGGCAAGAAATATTCAAAGTGATGAAGAGCAAGAACCTACAACCAAGATTACTCTACCCAGCAAAGCTATCATTAAGAATTGAAGGTCAGATAAAAAGCTTCACAGATAAGAAAAAGCTAAAGGAGTTCATCACCACCAAAGCAATATCATATGAAATGCTAAAAGATAATTCTTTTTAAAAAATATGTATTTTTATTGATTTTTTACAGAGAGGAAGGGAGAGGGATAGAGAGTTAGAAACATCATTCAGCTGCCTCCTGCATGCCCCCTACTAGGGATGTGCCTGAAACCAAGGTACATGCCCTTGACCAGAATTGAACCTGGGACCTTTCAGTCTGCAGGCTGACACTCTATCCACTGAGCCAAACCGGTCTCAGCTGAAAGATAATCTTTAAAAAGAGGAAGAAGAAAATGGTAAAGATAAAAATTATGAACAACAAATACATATCTAAAATCAAGTGAATTAAAAATCTGATGAACAGAATAAACTAGTGAATATAATAGAATCAAGGGCATAGAAAGGGAGTGGACTGACAATTCTCAGGGGGAAAAGGGTGAGGGGGATGCGGTAAGAGAATGGAAAAAAATCGTACACCTATGGATGAGGACAGTGGGGGGAAGGTAAGGGCAAAGGGTGGGATGGGAACCAGGTGGAGGGGAGCTATGGGGGGGAAAGAGGAACATATGTAATAATCTGAATAAAGATTTATTAAATTAAGAAAGAAAGAAAGAGTGAAAGAAAGGAAGAAAGAAAAGAAGAAAAGAAGGAAGGAAGGAAGGAAGGAAGGAAGGAAGGAAGGAAGAAAGGAAAAGAAAGAAATTCAGAAAGGCTATTGGGCCTGCCTGACAATTCCATAATGACCATCAAGCAGCACAGGACCAAGACGGCACAGAAAGGTGTTCTGGGAGTGTGTCATGGGAGGTGTGGCCTAACTGGGGTCACAGAGGCTTCCCAGAGTACAGGACATTTGAGCAGAGACATTAGGATAAGGGGTTTGGCAGTCAGGGCACACACTCAATCTCTGCATGGGCACGGCCGGCTACCGCGAGGATTTGTGGGGATAATGGACGGGAAGCCCTCAGCACATAGTCAAGCTCTCGCCAAACATGGGGGATTACTGTCGTCAGCAATACCCTGACAGCTCGCAGGAAGCAGGGGACTCCAGGCAGCCAGGCCTCTGAGCTCAGGTTGCGCAGGATAATCATCCTGCCTCCTGATTAGCCCGACCAGGAGGGAGGAGAAATGGGGCTGCAGCTGAGCCTCCCTACTGCCGGGTGGACTGGCCCAGATCAGATCTTGGGGTTCTGACAGAGCAGAAACCAGGCTGAGTGGCTCAGACATGCAAGAGAGAAGGAAGCTGGAGTAGGCAGAGGAAGGCAGCAATCAAGGGCGTGACTGAGGACGGGCCTGGGAGGAGGATGAGACAAGGAGCAGACGGAGAGCAAGAGAATATCCTCTCCCCGCTACACACCCTCCCGAGCTGCTGCAGAGAATCAGTGGAATGACTCCTGTGATGGGTGCCGCAGGCCTCTGCATTTATAGGCCACGAGGTCTTTTCAGGGCCAACGGGGTGTTTAAAAGCTTGTCTAAAAGTCACCCTGTTAGGGGAAGGAGCCAACCACGAACCGGAAACCTGTGAGGTGTACAAATACTGACGTCACTTCTCAGCAGGAAGGAGCTTGGGTGGAGCAAGCTGAGATTAAGGCCCTGCCTCCCTCCCTGCACCCTCTGCTGCCCAGCCACCAGGGGGACCCATCACAGGAGTCATTCCATTAATTTTCAAGTGTTTACTGCCTGAGGTCTCATCTCAGCTCTGCCACTTATTGTGTGATCTTGGACCATTTACTTAACCTCTCTGAGACTCAATTTAATTAGTAAAAGGAGAGTAACAACAGTACTTACCTCAGAGGATTATTGGGTGATTAGATACGATCATGCATATAAAGAGGTGGAAACAGTGCCTGGCACCCAGAAAGCTCTCAGTACTATGCTGGCTGCCATGACAGCTGCACTTGCTAGCACTTCTTGTTTATTACTCCCTTATTTATCGTCTGTCTCCTCCATCCCAGTGTCAGCTCCCATCTGCCTTCCTCACTATTGACCCCCAGTTTCCAGCATAGTGGGGGGAGAGAAAACAAAGCCTCCTCTCAGATCAGGGGATGTAGACCTGGGGGACACAGCTTCAACTGAAGTGGGAGCCTCACCGATCTGCTTCTCCAGGGCGGCTGCTTCACAGACGGTGGCCCGGGGCAGAATCCCAGGGTCGGTGAAACTCGTCTGTAGCAGGCAGCTCATGACGAAGAAGAAGAGGATAGCAGCGATGATGGGGATGGCAAGGGTCAGTTGGCGGGCCAAGAAGGGACAGCTAGAAAGAGAGGGAGAGAGAGAGATGAGCAGTTACCCCGCAGGCTCCCTGGGGCACAGGGCTGCGATGCTAGGCAGCTATTGCCACCCAGCAAACACCCTCGCATACTTGAATAGAGCCTCTCCCAGAGGCAGCAGCCACTCCCCATGAGCGCCTGGCATCACTAATTAATCCTACACTTTCGCCCTGAGCCATGGCACAGGTGATCAGTAGATCCCAGCACTTACACTTAGCTGCAGCCTCAGAATCCTTCTAATACAGAGCTTCAGGCAGCTACTACCCATTAATTGGAATGTCACTTGAGATGAACTATCCATGACAATGTTCACTCATTCATCCAGTCAGTCATTCACTCCACAAATATTTACTGAGGCCTTCTTCGTGCCAGGCAACACCTTCAATGAGAAGCAGGAATACTTGGCAGCGAATAAAACAAGAGTCCCCTGTTCCCTCAATGGTCTAGTGAGGAGAACAGACATGTAAACAGAGAATTGCCACCTGGCCCTGCATAGTATAATGGGGAAGGGAAAGGCAGTAGAGCAGTCAGGAAAACAGACTGGCTGAAGGAGACACCTAAGCTAAAACCCGAAGAATGAGTAGGATTAGCCTTGGCAGTGTGGCTTAATAACCGAGCATTGTCCTAAGCACTGCGAGGTTGCTCGTTTGATTACAGGTCAAGGCATATGCCCAGGTTTGTGGGCTCGGCCCCCAGTAGGAGGCGTCCAATGCTGGGGGCAGCCAATCCATGTTTCTCTCTCTCCCTCTCCCTTCTCTCTCTCTTAAACCAATAGAAAGCATATTAAAAAGGAAAAGCAGCCTGACTGGTGTGGCTCAGTGATTGAACATCGCCCTGTGAATCAGGCGGTCACGGTTTGGTTCCCAGTCAGGGCACATGCAACAGTTGCTGGCTCCATCCCAGCAGGAGGCATGCAGGGGGCAGCTGATTAATGATTCTCTCTCATCAATGGTGTTTCTCTTTCTTCTCTGAAATGAATAAAAATATATTTATAAACAAAGAATGAGTAGAATTAGCCAAGTGAAGGGGGTCAGGAGAAGAGCAAGGTCCAGCCACTAATACTGTTAACCCAGAGACTGGTGTCCCAAGTCCGTTCTGTCAGGCCTCTGACCGCAGCTGGCTTGGAGGCCACCCGGTGCGCAGGTTTGATTTTGAGGCCCACCCGTATTAAAATCCACTGTCCTCTGCCGCCTTCCCTCCCAGAGCCATAGTGAGCGAGGAGCTGCTACTTGGAAGATGACTGGCCGCTGGGAGGCCCAAATCAGCCAAGATTCCAGGAACTGGCGTAACAGCAGGAAGCAAACCTGTGGGCACCTACATGCTATTTCTGGAGCTTCCATCACTGGAGGTTCTGGCTTCCAGAGAGGCCCACACCTTGAGGAGCAGAGACTGCCAAGGCCAAGGGCTCCAGTGGGACATATTCTGCTCCAAACATCTCAGTGCTCCCCAGGTCCAAACCTCAAGCTGAGCCATCCATGTCACCCACATGACAACTCGACCAGTTCATGTCCAACCAGACTTTTTGGGGAACAGAGGAAACTTGAGGTCTGAGAGTTATAGAGCCCTCAAAAACGGCAAGTCCCAGCCCCCAGATTTTATAAAAGGGGAGTCAGAAACCCATAGCCATATCCAAGGTCACCCAGCCAATAACAGGACTGTCTGTAGGGGCTCCCAGCAAATGCTCTGTGCATTCATATTCAACAAATATATATATATGGTATTGAGTGGCCCTGTTCTAGGCACTAAGACTACAATAGTGAGGAGAATAAAATCTTGCTTTCATGGAGAGAGACTGGAAACAAAATGGGTCTCTCATATAGTATGTCAGATGAGAACAAGAAGTCAGGGCAAAGGGACTGGCTTGCTATATTATCGGGGTGGGAAGTGAAGGATGGAAGAGAGTAAGGGAGGGAGCCATGAGGTTACCTACAGATGCAAAGACCTGGGGCAGGAGTGTGCAAGAAGGCCAATGTGCCTGGAGGGAAATACGCAGGGGAAGTGGGAGGAGATGGGCACAGGGAGAAAGTCCTTTATCGGGGCTCCGGCCCTAATCCAGAGAGCCAGGGAGGACTTACAATTAAAGATACACCATCTGGGGTGGGAAGCAGGGCAGAAGCTGGGAGCCCCGCGTGGAGGCCGGTGCAATAATCCACCAAACCAAACAACGGAGCAAAGCCATTCTCGGCGGGAAGGCCCTAGAGAGCCACCTCTGCCTTTCCCCCTGAGCACCTCTCATCCTCCACACCCTCTCCAACAGCATTCCCGTCGTGCCAGCTCCCTACTCAGTTTTCACCCCAGTCCAGACCGAGGGGAGCTCTTGGCCCAAACCCCAACCCCCTGCCAACTCCACTACCCCAAGTGGAGAGGAACAGAAACAGACGAGATGTTTCACAAGCTCCCCCCAATCCCAGAAGTCCTCGCTTCCTCCCATCTGGGGACAACTCTGTCGCCAGGGAAGACACCCACTCAGCCCAGAGAAAGTCCTGCTTCTGAACTGACCAAATCCCACACGCAGGTCACAGGGCCAACCCGTGGCAAGCACCGCTTCCTCCTGCCCTCCTGCCCTCGCTGCAGCCCTGCTGGGAAGACCCGGGCAGAGACTGGAAAAGGAACTTTCAAAACATGCCCACGACATGGATCTGAAACTCAGCCAGGGGCCGTGGAGGGGGCCCTGGGGGCTCCCCAGAGCTTCTGCTTGCTAAACTACCCCAGAGCTTTGTATTCCCCTGACTCAGAAGGGAAGGGTGAAAGGGAGAAGCTACCCTAAGTGGTAGGAGTTCTCACCCGGCTTCAAGGGGAAAGCCAAGATGGCAGATGCATGACCTGGCAGCCCCAAAGGTTAGCTGGGGGCTAGTGTCTCTGTGGCAGCCTCATTCACCATGGCCCCAGGCCCCAGGGAAGAGTTGGTGACAAAGATAACAGAAAGTTGCCAAAACCTGTTTGGCTCAGTGGATAGAGCTTCGGCCTGCAGACTGAAAGGTCCCAGGTTTGATTCCGGTCAAGGGCACGTACCTTGGTTGTAGGCACATCCCCAGTAGGGGGCGTGCAGGAGGCAGCTGATCGATGTTTCTCATTGATGTTTCTAACTCTCTATCCCTCTCTCTTCCTCTCTGTGAAAAATCAATAAAATATATTTTTTAAAAAACTCTTAAAAAAAAAAAGATAACAGTAAGAGCAGCAGCAAGCATTAAGTTCCTAAGCTACATGGTGACCATGCCACCCTCATGAAAGCCTGAGGGAGTGGGGACTGTTAATAAACCCCATTTTGTAGATGAGGAAACTGAGGCTCTGAGAGGTGAGATGGCATTCTTATAACTACACTGTATAATGATGTAAGACCACAAAGATGGGGAGAACTAGGAGGGAAAGTGGAGCTCATACAACATGGAGTGAGTGTGTACATGTGCGTACATGTGGGCATGCAAGGAATCATGTAGCAAGTAGCTGAGGCTAGAGACCAAGGGTAAGGGGAACACTTGTGATACACATATGTGACCCTAGTAAAATGACAGGTGTTTCCTCCTCATCCATAAACTGGAGTTACCACGTGGGCCAAACCTGGGACATGAAGACTTTTTAGAACTCACAGGAGCAAACATGACCTGTCACACAAAAGTACTCGGGACTCTCCTGAAAAATAGACGCACCGCAGCTGCTCCTGACATGGAACAGGGCAGAGGGATGCTCAGGCCAGAGGGATGCTCCAAACGCCGAGAGGGGAGAAAGCCAGGAGGTTGGGGTGGGGGCTTGGGAGATGTCCGGGGGGGAAACAGGAGGAGGTTGAGGAAGGAAAAGAAGCTCTGAAGAAGCTAAGGAAAGTGCTGGAGAGGGCACGCGGACCCGGCAATGGGAAAGAAGCAAGTGAGAGGGTCTGAGAGTAGAGAGAGGACCAAGGGGCCTAGAAGGACCCTGAGGGTGATGGGAAGGCGGCTAGCAAACCTGTGCGGGGAGTATCCAGCCAAAGGCCATGGAAGAAACTCGGAAGTTACCAGGAAGGATATGGAGAAAAGATGCCTCCAGGGGTCGGAAAGAACCTGGGGGGCAGGGCCGGTCCTGGGGATAGATAAGGAGATCTCCAAGGAGGGGGTGGGGAGCGGGCAGAGTCTGAGATGGCAGAGGGAGGGAGGTTGGGGGTCAAGGGACATGTGAGGGCGGTGTTCCTGGCAGAGGCTGGCAAAGGCAGGGTGCCAGGGAAGGATGGGGGTGCTATGGAGGGATCTCAGAGAACGGGGAGGCCAGGAGGGTGATGGGGACCAGGAAGGAAGGATAAGAGATCGGCAAGGAGGAGGGGCCTGAAGGCAGACTCCGAGGCCCAGGGAGGATGCAGGCCCCAGAGGCAGGATCCGAAGGTGCCTGCAGGTGCTGCGAAGGGTGGCGTGAGAGAGGCCGGTGTCCAGCGGGGACCGGAGGGCTGGACCGCCCATCAAAGGCTGGCGAAGGGGTGTGTGTGTGTGTGTGTGCAGGGGTCGGAGGAGGCCGGAGGGGATAGCGCGCCGGAGGGGATGGGGATGGGGATGGGGATGGGGGCGCCCCGAACTCACTCGAAGACGAAGAAGAGGACGGTGGTGGTGAGGATGAGCAGCAGCGTGAGCGCGAAGACGCCGCCGTGGCCGGCCAGCATGAGGCGGCCCCCGCAGTAGAAGCGGTTGCGGCCCGGGAACACCTCCCACTTGCGCCGCGGGCGGTGGCCGATGCTGCCGCTGCCGCTGCTGCCCCAGCGCGGTGCAGCGGCGGGCGGCTGGGGCCCGGGGCCCGGACCCGGGGGCGCGGCGGGGCCGGGGCGGCGCGCCCCTGGGGAGGCGGGCGGCGGGGCGGCCCCGGGGCTGATCTGCTGGTACTCACAGTCCTTCATGCGGCCGCCGCGGGCCTCGCCTCCGCGCCCCGCGGGCCGGCCGCGCCGCACCGGGACCCGGCCAAGCAGCGGAGCTGGCGGCGGCGCGCGGTGCTCGCTCCCTCGCTGGGGGCGGCCCCACCCCACCCGCCCCCGCCGGCGCGGCCTCCCGCCGCAGCGCCCCCTCCGCCTGGGCCGGGGATGGCGCTCGGGCCCGCGCCTGGTCCTGCCCCGGTGCCGGCGCCCGCCGGTCCCTCCGCCCCAGCTGGCCCGGCCCTTTCTGCACAATGACTGGGCAGCAGAGGCGTGCTCCGGGCTTTCCGTTCCCTTTCCAGCAAACCATTTGTTGGGCGGCCCCTGGGTGCCGCGCACCGTGCCAGGCGCCGAGATTGGGCGGTGCACTTCTCAGTTTGTAGGTCCAGGGCCCGGCTTCACCTGTCTCGGAGGAGTGCCTGGCTGCAAAGGCATTTTGCGGGGCAAGCAGGGGTGGGAGTGGGGACACAATCTTATTTGAAAGTCAGGGGCCTGTTAACCACTGTCTTGCCGTTCTCAGTGCCCAAGAGTTGTGTGTGGCACATGCTCCGGCCTTCCTCCAGCCCTGTGATCCGGACCCAGACCCGGGGTTCCCAGGTCTCACCTCATGTCACAGGTCCCACTTTAACACAAGAGGAGGATTCAGGCTTCAGGGGCGCAGTGTCTTCCAGGAATTCTGGGTATATTCATGTTCTGTTGGTGTGTAACAAATGTAGCGGCTTACAACAACACATGCTCTCACAGGTTCTAGGTCAGGAGCTCCTGCACAGCTCAGCTGAGTTCTTAGAGTCTCAGGAGGTTACAACCAAGAAAGGTGTCAGCCGGGCTGCATTCTCCAGTGGAGAATCACTTGGGGAAGAAGCCACTTGCAAGCCCATTCGGGTTGTTGGCAAAACTGACTTCCTTGCGAAGGTATGACTGAGGGCCTGTGATTTTTGCTGGCTGTCAACCGCAGGCGCCCCTCAGCCATCTGCAGCTCCTGGAGGTTCCCACAGCTCCTTGCCATGTGGGCATCTCCAGCATGGCACTTACTTCAAGCCCACGAGGAGGGTCTTAGCTCTAGGCTGCCAAGACAGAGTTTCATATAATGTAACTTATTCTATTATACAGTTGACCCTTGAACACCATGGGTTGGAACTACACTGGTCTGTTTATACACAGATTTCTTTTTCAATAAGTACCTGTATTTTTTTTTTCCTTCCACAATTGGGAGTCCACGGTGGGAGGGCTGACTATATGCATTGATGTACACCATTTTCTATGGGGGACCCCATAGCATCTTTAGATTTTGGTGTCTACCTGGGTCCTGGTTCCCCCATGGATACCGTGAGAGTCAAAAGTTAAACATGGATTTTTAAAAAAATATATTTTATTGATTTTTTTTACAGAGAGAAAGGGAGAGAGATAGAAAGTCAGAAACATCAATGAGAAAGAGACATTGATCAGCCGCCTCTTGCATGCCCCACAGTGATGTGCCTGCAAGCAAGGTACATGCCCCCAACCAGAATCGAACCTGGGACTTTTCAGTCCGCAAGCCGACGCTCTACCCACTGAGCCAAACCGGTCTCGGCTAAACATGGGTTTTTGACTGCACAGGTGTTGGGACCCTCAACACCTGCATTGCTCAAGGTTCAACAGGAGCAACATCCATCACTTTTGCCATCTTCTCTAGGTTAGAAGAAAGTCACAGATCTCTCTTTAACACGAGGAGAGGTTTACACAGAGGTGTGCATATGAGGAGGCAGCAATCCCTGAGGGTCATCTTAGGGTCTGTCCACAGACTGGGGTGATTGGAAAACCTAAGGAAAAGTAGAGGAAGGAGGCTGGAACCAGGGTGGGAACGAGTAAGAAAGGAAATAAAAATACACGATGGGAAGGGGTAGAAAGGCAACAACAATAACCTCAAGGAACACTGATTGGCACACATGCCCACAGCTAGCCAGCTATGCTCTGGGTGCCAGAGATTCTGAATTTGATGAACCCTACCTTGGAGTGAACCAAGTTGTGGGCTTCCTCCCCTCTCACTTGTTGGCTACGGGAGAAGTTACACAGCTGGACATACTGGCTCCAGCACGTATTCCTGCTGTCCGCCTCAAGTGGGTCCTCTTTAAACCCTAAACCTTTTCTGGTTCCTTGTCACTTTGTACAAACCAACTTGATTTTCAGCTTCCCTCCTCTCTACCTCATCATTTCTATTTGAATCTATGCTTTCCTCTCATCTATAAAATAAAAGGGTAATATGCTAATTAGACTGGTGAAACTGGGGGCCGGAGGGAAACCAGCCTGGGTCCCAGATGCCAGAGGAAAGCTGGTGGCAGCAGCCAGGAGGAAGAAGGCCTACTTTTGCATGAATTTTATACATTGGGCCTCTAGTCTCATATAATAAAAGCATAATATGCTAAGTGTCCAGTTGTCCGGTCATCTGTTCAACCAATCAAAGCATAACATGCTAATGATATGCTAAGGACACTCAACCACTCACTATGACATGCATTGACCTCCACGGAACTGACGCTTTGAAAGGTAGGTTAGCTTGCTGCTGGGGACCAGCCGATCAAGACTGAGCGAGAAGGGCTGGACATGCCCTGGAGCCCTCCCATGGTACCTCCCCGGCTTGCCAACCTCCCGCATCCCTCCCCAGCCCCGATCATGCACTGGTGGGGTCCCTTGGCCTAGCCTACATCCTCTCACAATCCAGGAATCTTCAAGGAATGTTGGAGAGCCGGTTTCAGCTTGATCCTGCAGGCCAGGCTGAGGGACCCACTAGTGCATGAATTCATATACCAGGCTTCTAGTCTTAAATATATGGACTTCCTTTTGCCTCCTATGGCCAACACTCCACCATGTCTTATCTCTTCCTGTTCATTGAAACTGCAAACACATACTCAATTCTCCTCTATTAATTAAAAAGCAAAACTAAACTAAAAAACCAACAACAGCCTGGTTAGTATGGCTCAATGGTTGAATGTCAATCGATGCACCAAGAGATCACCAGTTTGATTTCTGGTCAGGGCACATGCTCTGGGGCTGGATTCCCAGCAGGAGACAGCCAATCGATGTTAATGCATCGATGTTTCTCTCTCTCTTTCCCTCTTCCTTCCTCTCTTCAGAAAATCAATAAATACATATATTAAAAAAAATGACAGAAATAGCTTCCCATGTTTAGCTATCTCTTTACTCTAGCTTCAGGTTTATCTTTTTCTCTCTCTAATTAGAGTCACATTAAAAAGCAACTACCACTTCCTGGTCACCTATTCATTCCTTAACTTCTTATAATTTGGCCTGTCTACATTACTCTCCTACAACTTCTACCTTAAATGCATCTTAGGGATGCATTTTTTAAAAACATTTTTTTTTTATTTCAGAGAGAAAGGGAGAGGGATGGAGAGATAGAAACATTAATGATGAGAAAGAATCATTGATCAGCTGCTTCCTACACAGGGAATTGAGCCTGAAACCCAGGCATGTGCCCTTGGCTGGAATCGAACCTGGGACCCTTCAGTCAGCAGGCTGATGCTCAATCCACTGAGCCAAACTGCCTAGGATACTAGGGATGCATTTTGTATGGCATTCTTACAATGCCCACAGTTCCCAGACTCTTATAAATAGGCATAGCCAAGGGACTGAATTCTGGCTAATAGAATATGAGTGGAAGTGACAGGCGGGCCTATACAACTCCCAAATGCTGATCCTTGTTCTCCCTCCATCTGCCAGCAGAACAGAGGAGACTCTAAGGACCTAGAGAAAGTCAACCAGATGCCCTCATTCCAAGTTTCAGGGATGTTTCAAGTTTCCCACTCCTTCTCAATAACCGAAGACTTATTGAGACTGAATTAAACGGATATAACTGCACCATGCGTAATTTTGTTTGTTTTATTTGTAGCAAATAAGTCTTGTGGCTATAAGAAATAAGCGATTATTTTATGGCTATCATGGAAGCTTTTTGATTCTCTTATCATGATTTGAGGGGGGAGTTGAAAGTCCCAGTTTTGTCATTTTCTGCAAGGACTCATGCATTCAGAATTCTTCCCATATCAAGTCCCTGTCGTCATCACCACTGCCACAACCGTCAACTGCAACAACCATTTGGGCCCCCAAGACATTTGCTTTAGTTAACACTTCATCACAAATAAACCGAGGTGATAATTTGATTAATCATGATGCCACAGCGTGCCATGGATTAGTGGCATCACGTTTCTCATTGGCAAGGAGCTTACTTAGCACATTCAAACTCAATGACACAACCAGTCCCCTAATCCTATATTTCTTTTTTTTCTCTTCTTTTTTTTACATTTCATTGAAAACATTTTATTGGTCTTTTGGGTCCAAACGGGAATTTATTTGCCAGGAAGGATGATGCCATCGTACTTCTGCCGGAACCAGCGCATGGCCTCCTCTTTGCTGATTCTGTGTTTGGCCCCAATGCAGCCTGTCCTGCGTTTCTTGTCTGCGATGCGGAAACCTGGCCTACCCTGCACCACATAGAAGTCCAGGCCGCAGATACCAATGTTTGGGTCATATTTGATTCCTGGATCCCAAACCAAAGTTTCCAGTATCTGAGAAGTTATTTTTTTGTAATTCGTACTCTAGCACCTTTAGACCTTTCTCCAAGATTTCTCCAAGATTACCTTGGCCCCCCGGACTGTGCAGTGGATGCAATCTTTTCATTTCTCCTGATGCCAAGGATCTGACGGTGTATCTGGCTTTGGAGAAGACAGGGGTCTGGCTCGTGAGCTGCTCCAGGACCTTGGCTGCCCGCGTCTGTCTGCCCCTGCTCTCCCCCACACAGATGTTGAGGCAGAGCTGCAGATGCCCACTTCCCGCATGGGGTTCTCCTTTTCCCCCTGATCCTGCGCCATGATGAGAGACAGGAAGAGCCCTGATCCTATCTTTCAACATCTATTTCCTGGGTCCACTAGTAGTACCATTTTTTAAAAAAACGTTGTGTTTTTTTTTTTTTAATATATTTTTATTGATTTCAGAGGGAAAGAGAGAGGGAAAGAGAGATAGAAACATCAATGATGAGAGAGAATCATTGATTGACTGCCTCCTGAACACCCCCTACTGGGGCTCAAGCTCGAAACCCAGGCATGTGCCCTTGACCAGAATCGAACCTGGAACCCTTCAGTTCACAGGCCAATGCTCTATCCACGGAGCCAAACCGGCTAGGGCAAGAGCCCAATTTTTATAGCAGTCAGGATCCAGTCAATGAGACAGTAATCACACCATTCACTGGGCAGAGAGAATCCTATGTAATAAGGAGGTAATATGCAAATTGGCCATCATACCCTTGCACAAAATGGCCGCCCCCATGTGGTCACAAGATGGCTGCCATAAGATGGCTGGCAGAGGAGGGTAGTTGTGGGCAATCAAGCCAGCAGGGGAGGGCAGTTGGGGACGACTGGGCTGGCAGGGGAAGGCATTTGGGGGTGATTGGGCTGGCAGGGGAGCACTTAGGGGGTGATCAGGTTGGCAGACAGAAGCAGTTAGGGGCAATCAGGCAGGCAGGCAGGTGAGCGGTTGGGAGCCAGCAGTCCTGGATTTGAGAGGGATGTCCAACTGCTGGTTTAGGCCCGATTCCACAGGGCCTAAACTGACAGTCAAACATCCCCCAAGGGGTCCCAGATTGGAGAGAGGGTGTGGGCTGGGCTGAGGACACCCCCCCTCCAGGCATGAATTTCATGCACCGGGCCTCTAGTTTAATATAAAGAATGGTTAGGATGGTTAACTAAATATCAAGTTAACTAGGTTACTGAAAGGGTAAAAAGAAAATTCTGAGAGGTAGCAACAGCAGGAAACATCTATAATTCCTAGAACTAGGAGAGCAAAGAGAGAGTTTGGAATTACTAAAACTTAGACACTCAGAAAAGGGGCTCTACAGAGTTGAAACTCAGACCTTCAAGTCTGATGCTGGTGTCTCTGATCTTGGAAGCGGGACCGACACCTCTGAGGAAAGGGGTGCTACCCAGTTGATGCTGGTGTTTCTGAGTGGGACACTATGAAGCTGCAGTTGTTGCAGGAAAAACTGCAAAGTGGAATCAGCTCCTGCTACAGGAAGGAACTGCTGCCGCCAGGGTGAAGGAGCATTGCTGGGGTTACCTCACAGGACAGGAAGCAAACGGGAGTCCTTTCTTCCTCCTCCCACCTTAGTATCTCCCTCTGGTGGCCGTCATTGGTAGAGCCAGACTTAGGGCCAACTGACAAAGCAGAAATGTGCTTTGCAGAATCCAGCTCCAGTATCTCATAGCAGAAAGTAGGACGGTGGGTTTAGAGCTGAAAGACAATAGCTGAATAACTAGCACAGGTTCCTTTATAAAGTATTTGAAAGAAGAGGTAGACTTAGGTGACAATTAGTTGGAATTCAACCAGACATGGAAGGGAAATACAGTATGGGGCAAAAGTAGGTTTATAGTTGTAAGTACATGGACCCACAGAGTTTATTCTTGTATTGTTATTGTTTATTAATTATTGTATTATTTTCCGTATGAATAACGGTAAACCTACGTTTGCTCCACCCTGTAGAGAAATTCTAGAGGTGATGGACCTTTCAGGGTGGGAAAAGCTGACAACAAATAATATAAGATTGAAAAAAGGTCTTGGCCCTGGCTGATGTGGATCAGTTAGTTGGGTATCATCCCACGCACCAAAAGGTTGCCTGATCAGTTCCCAATCAGGGCACATACCCGGGTTGCAGGCTCAATTCCTGGCAAGGGGCATGCAGACAATCAATGTCTCCCTCTCACATTGATGTTTTTCTCTCTCCCCTTCCCTTTTTCTCTCTAAAAATCAATAAAAAGATTTTTTTTTTAAATAAAAAAAGATCTTGAACCACAGGAATTGAAAGATGTGATGACTTCTAAGGCAATTACCCTGTGAAGAGCATGGCCTTCCCAGTTATTTCACACAGCTTTAATGTAACCATCATTATACTGAGAGTCAGGCAAGGGAAGAAGAAGCAAATAAATATCTTAGGTTGAGAATTATATCTAGGAAAGAACTCGAGCCGAGACTGGTTTGGCTCAGTGGATAGAGCATCGGCTTGCGGACTGAAGGGTCGCAGGTTCGATTCAGGTTGGGGGCATGTACCTTGCTTGCGGGCACATCTCCACTGTGGGGCGTGCAAGAGGTGGCTGATCGATGTCACCCTTAATCGATGTTTCTGACTTTCTCTCTCTCCCTTCCTCTCTGTAAAAAATCAATAAAAAATATATATTTTAAAAAAAAGAACTCAAGTGTTTCACATGAATATGACTACAAGCATATAGAGCAGAAACCTGTTGTGTTAATTTTGAATGCCAACTTGTCTGGCTGCAGCATGCAGATATTTGGTCAAATATTATTCTAGAGTAGAGGCCCAGTGCATGAAATTCATGCACTCAGGGGGTGATCCCTCAGCCTGGCCTGTGGCCACTCACAGTCCAGGAGCCCTCAGGGGATGTCTGACTGACATCCTTAGTGTTGCCTTGGAGGTGAGAGAGGCTCCTGCCACTGCAGCTGCACTAGCCAGCTCTGAGCAGTGCTCCCCCTGTGGGAGTGTACTGACCACCAGGGGGCAGCTCCTGTGTTGAGCTTCTGCCCCTTGGTGGTCAGTGTGCATCATAGCGATCAGTCATTCTGCCATTTGGTCAATTTGCTTATTAGCCTTTTATTATATAGTACTAGTGGCTCGGTGTATGAAATTTGTGCACGGGGGGTGTACCTCAGAACAGCCTGCACCCTCTCCAATTTGAGGCCCCTCGGGTGATGCCCAACTGGTGCTTTAAACCAGCAATCTCACAATCCAGAACTGCTGGCTTCTAACCACTCACCTGCCTGATGGTCAGCTTGTCCCCAACTGCCCCCCTCCCCTGCTGGCCTGATCACCCGTAACCACCTCTGCCTCAGCCCTGCCTCCATGGCTTTGTCCAGAAGGACATCTGGAAGGTCTCCCAGTTTTATTAGCATATTACTTTTTTATTAGTATAGATTTTTAAAAATATGCATTTTATTAATTTTTTTACAGAGAGGAAGGGAGAGGAATAGAGAGTTAGAAATATCAATTAGCTGCCTACTGCACACCCCCTACTGGGGATGTGCCCACAACCAAGGTACATGCCTTTGACTGGAATCGAACCTAGGATCTTTCAGACTGAAGGCTGACGCTCTATCCACTGAACCAAACCAGTTAGGGCAATATAGATGTTTTTGTGAAGGGATTTTTTTAGATGAGATTACATTTACATCAGTAGATTTTGAGTAAAGCAGATTATCTTCATAAAGTGGATGGACCTCAATTAATCAGTTGAAGGTTTTAATAAAAAACAGACTTCCCGAGAGAGGAAATTCTACCAGTAGATTGCTTTTGGACTCAAATTGTAACATCAACTCTTTTTTTAAAATTTAATAAATTTTTATTGTCCAGATTATTACAATTGTTCCTCTTTTTCCCCTCCATAGCTCCCTTCCACCCGGTTCCCACTCCATCCTCTGCTCTTACCTTTCCACCCATTGTCCTCATCCATAGGTATATGATTTTTGTCCAGTCTCTTCCTGCACCCCCCGAACCCTTTTCCCCCTGAGAATTGTCAGTCCACTCCCTTTCTATGCCCCTGATTCTATTATATTCACCAGTTTATTGTTCATCAGATTTTTAATTCACTTGATTTTTAGATTCACTTGTCGATAGATATGTATTTGTTGTCCACAATTTTTATCTTTACTTTTTTCTTTTTTAAAATAATTTTATTAACCAGTGTCACCCAAATTACTTCAATCCATCTATCTATCTATCTATCTAATTGATATTTTTTACAGAGAGGAAGAGAGAAGGATAGAGAATTAGAAACATCCATGAGAGAGAGACATTGATCAGCTGCCTCCTGCATGCACCCTACTGGGGATGTGCCCACAAACAAGGTACATGCTCTTGACCGTAATTGAACCTGGGACCTTTCAGTCTGCAGGCTGATGCTCTATCCACTGAGCCAAACCGGTTTCAGCTACTTTTTTCTTCTTCTTCCTCTTCTTAAAGAATATCTTTCAGCGGAGACCGGTTTGGCTCAGTGGATAGAGCGTGGGCTTGTGGACTGAAAGGTCCCAGGTTCAGTTCCGGTCAAGGGCATGTACCTTGGTTGCGGGCACATCGCCACTGTGGGGCATGTAGCAGGCGGCTGATTGATGTCTCTCTCTCATCGATGTTTCTGACTTTCTGTCTCTCTCCCTTCCTCTCTGTAAAAAATCAATAAAATATATTTAAAAAAAAAGAATATCTTTCAGCATTTCATATAATACTGCTTTAGTGCTGATGGACTCCTTTAGTTTTTTCTTATCTGTGAAGCTCTTTATCTGACCTTCAATTCTGAATGATAGCTTTGCTGGGTAGAGTAATCTTGGTTGTAGGTTCTTGCTATTCATCACTTTGAATATTTCTTGCCACTCCCATCTGGCCTGCAGTTTCTGTTGAGAAATCAGCTGACAATCAGATGGGTGCTCCCTTCTAGGTAATTAACTTTTTCTCTTGCTGCTTTTAATATTCTCTCTTTGTCTTTTGCTCTTGGCATATTAATTATAATGTGTCTTGGTGTGATCCTCTTTGGATTCCTTTTGTTTGGGGTTCTGTGCACTTCCTGGACTTGTAAGTCTATTTCTTTCACCAGGTGTGGGAAGTTTTTGGTCATTATTTCTTCAAGTGGGTTTTCAGTATCTTGTTCTCTCTCTTCTTCTGGTACCCCCATCATTCAAATGTTGGTATTCTTGAAGTTGTCCCAGGAGCTCCTTACACTATCTTCAAATTTTTAAATTATTTTTGCTTTTCCAGTTGAGTGTTTTCTGCTTCTTTGTATTTCAAATCTTTGACTTGATTGTTGCATTTCTCTAGTCTGCTGTTAGGTCTCTGTATAATATTTTTTATTTCAGTCAGTGTATGTTTCATTTCTAGTTGGTCCTTTTTCATCTCCTCTTGGGTCTTGCTAAATTTATCAGCCTTTTTAAGGAAATTATTGAAAATCCTTATAACTGTGGTTTTGAACTCTATATCCAATCGTTGGCTTTCCTCCATTTTTTTCTTTTGTGATCTGTTCCTTTATCTCTGCATTTTTGCTGCTTCCCTGAGTTGGTAGAGTAGCTTTGTGTGCTAGTCATCCTATATGGCCCAGTAGCTCTGCCTCCCCAGTTACATGAGGTGGACACTCTTGGTGCACCCCTTTGTGGACTGTGTGTACAGCCTTGTTGTAGTTCAGTCTTGATTGTTGTTGGTATCACTGGGGGAAATTGACCTCCAAGCCAATTGGTTGTGAGAATTAACTGTGTCTACGCTGGGAGAACTTCTGTGCTAGAGTCAGCCTTATGAAACCACAATATCAGCTCCTTTTTTCTTTTTTCTCCTAGCATCCACTCTTTCATGGGTCTCTAGTTGCTGGCCTACCTTGCAGATTTTGGACTTGTCAGCTTTCATAATCATGAACCAATTCATTTTAAAAAATAGATATTTTATTGATTTTTTACAGAGAGGAAGGGAAAGGATAGAGTTAGAAACTTCAATGAGAGAGAAACATCAATCAGCTGCCTCTTGCACACCCACTACTGGGGATGTGCCTGCAACCAAGGTACATGCCCTTGACCAGAATCGAACCTGGGACTTTTCAGTCCACAGGCCGACGCTCTATCCACTGAGCCAAACTGGTTTCGGCATGAACCAATTCTTTAAAATCTCTTTCTCTCTCAAAGGACAGAGTTACCAAATGGAAGAAGCCTGGGTCCCAAGTGACTTGGTTGAACAGGCCTCCCTCCCCAAACCTGCATTATTATATAGTGTAAACAAGAAATAAACTTTTTCTTTTAATATATGTTTTATTGATTTTTTACAGAGAGGAAGGGAGAGGGACAGAGAGCTAGTAACATCGATGAGAGAGACTTCGATCAGCTGCCTCCTGCACGCCCCACACTGGAGATGTGCCCGAAACCAAGGTACATGCTTCCGACCGGAATCGAACCTGGGACCTTTCAGTCTGCAGGCCGACACTCTATACACTGAGCCAAACTGGCTTCGGCAGAAAGAAACTTTTAAACACACACACACACACACACACACACACACACAGACAGACACTTTTGCTCTGGCCAGTGGCTCTATTGGAGCATCATCCCACACACCAAAAGATTACAGATTTAATTCCCAGTCAGGACACATATCTAGGTTGTGGGTTGGATCCCTAGTTGGGGCCATTGCAAGAAGCAACTAAGCAACTGGCGAATGTTTCTCTTAAGTTGATGTTTCTCTCTCCCTCCCTCTCTCTTAAAAATCATTAAAAACATATCCTCCAGTGAGGATAAAATAAGAAAGAAACTTTTATGTTTAAGACAGTATCCTAGCTGGGTTGGTTCAGTGGATACAGAGTCAGCCTGCAGACAGAAGGGTCCCGAGTTTGATTTTGGTCAAGGCACATGCCCGGACTTATGGGCTTGATTCTCAGGAGGGGGCATGCAAGAAGCAGTGATGGATGATTCTCTCTCATCATTGATGTTTCTATCTCTCCCTTTCTGAAACCAATAATACATTAAAAAAAAACACAAACCACCCACTGAGTTTTGGGAGTTGTTAGTTACAGCAGTTAGCCTACTTTTCTCATCCTTTCCTTAATAGTGTAGGAATCTAAATATAAAGGCCTATATTTCTTTCTTCTGGAAACTCTCTCTTCCTCTGGAACTATTTGTTTCTAGTCCTTTAATGACGATGAGAATGAGTAATGTCAGCTACCATTCATGAAGTGTTTTATTTTCATGAAGTTCTATGTGTCAGGCACCATGCAAGTGCTTTATATCTAGTGTCTCATTTAATCCTCATAACTACTCTGTGTGATAGATGCTATCACCCCTATTTTTCTCACCCCTATTTTAGGGATGAGAAAATAGGTTTAAAGAAGTTGAATTATTTGACCTTGGTATATAGACACTCCTTCTCTCTCTCTCCAGAGAGGAAAGGAGAAGGAGAGATAGAAATATCAATGATGAAAGAGTATTATTGATCAGCTGCATCCTGTGTGTACCACCACTGGGGATCGAGCCTACAACCTGGGTATGTGCCTTGACCAGGAATCGAACTGCAACCTCCAGATTCATAGGTCGACGCTCAACTACTGAGCCACATCGGCCGAGCATCTACAATTTTCCTTTTGACAATCAAATCCAATCTCAGGAGTGCTATGATTATGTCTAGTTGGATGGTTCCCTGTCCCCTCTCCTTGTCTCCAGTTCCACATTTCCTGGCATCTCAATGTACTGATGACATTGTAAACTTAACACATCCAAATGCAGCTATTCCCTTATTATTACTGTTCTAAACACTTTTTACTTAATTCCCACAACAAGCCTATGAGACAGATGTCATTCACATCTATGAGCTAAAGTGTTACCCACATTTTACAGATGAGTAAACTGAGTGTTAAAGACTCAGTATTTGGCTTCTGTTTACACAGCTATTACATAGTAGAGCTGGGCTTGGAGCTGATTTAAAGGCCTATTATCTCAAAAATGACAAGACCTCAGTTCCACTCAAACTGGTAAGTTCTTCCTGTATTATTCCATTTCCTGCTTCCTATACTCACCCTTTGCTCCCCCTTTTTTCCTATTCATCAATTTTTGTTGATTAGATTCCACATATGCTTACTCTCTGCCCTTAACTTTCAAACCCTACTTGTCCTTCAAAGTCCAGCTCGAAGGCCATTTCTCTAGGAAGCCTTTTCAGGTATTCCCAGCTGGAAGGGATCTCCACCTTATGTGAATTTACAGAATACTTACTCTGTACCTCAGTTACCTCTTCGTAAGCATTGGAGCAAAGCTTTAATTCATCCTCATCAAGAGATACAGAGTGAGATGTTTAAATATCCCTTCATTCCCCAGAATTGATCAGTTTCTACTTTAAAAAAACACACATATTTTTATTGATTTCAGAGAGGGAGAGAGAGGGATAGAAACATCAATGATGAGAATTACTGATTGACTGCCTCCTGCACACCGATTGTGCCCACAACCCATGTACATGCCCTTGACTAGAATGAACCTGGGGCCTTTCAGTCCACAAGTGCATGCTCTATCCACTGAGCCAAACCAGCTAGGGTGATCAGTTTCTATCTTGATTATTGTTTCTTTTTTTAAAAATATATATATATTTTATTGATTTTTTATAGGGAGGAAGAGAGAGGGACAGAGAGCCAGAAACATCGATGGGAAAGAGACATCGATCAACCGCCTCTTGCACGCCTCCCACTGGGGATGTGCCCGCCACCAGGATACATGTCCTTGACTGGAATCGAACCTGGGATCCTTCAGTCCACAGGCCGATGCTCTTTCCACTGAGCCACACCGGTCTCGGCTTGATTAATGTTTCTATTACCTGCTAGCAACTCCATGAGACAGTTATATGAGAATGGGAGGTATAGCAAGTCATCTTTATTCCCCTAAAATAGGAATAAGTAATTGCTGAAAGAATTGTTTCCAATCCCTTGAACCTGCACACATTACATTTTTAGATGAAGGTGAGAGAGTCTGTTCAAGAAAAGTAGTCTCTCCCACCCCCACCCCCCGCCGCTTGGGGGACTGGTGAAGACATGTCAAACATCCCCTCTCCTCCCACCTTCATTAAAGAACAATAGTCCACACATGATGGACTATTACCGATTTCTAGGTACAAGCAGCTCTGGTTTCTGTTTTAGCCAGGTCTCAGAAGGAAATTACTTTTCTCTGAAATCGTAGACACCCAATTCAGCTGTAGCATTGTTAGATCTCAGGGTAAACAGGAAACTTCCTGCCCTGGGCCCTTCATGTCCCTCTCCCAGACTATTAAAAGACTGTTATTAGGATGGTAAAAAGACAGCTGCTGGCCATAAAATCAGCCCATTCCTTAGATCCTTAGAGAAGAGCAGCTCCATCCTTCCAAGGTGAAAGAGAACACTGTTGTCTCCAGATCACACAAGCGTGCACCTCGCTGGGGTCCTTAGTTATCACCTCGGTGATCAACTCTAACTATATTGGTCTTTGCTGACTACCAGAGTAGTTTGAGAAGATGGGATTCCCATTTATAAGGTCTCTGATCCTTAGAATCACTCGGTTCTGGGGGTGATGAGATCTAGTGTAAAGGTTAGGCTGAGACTGCCAGAGCAGTGAAATCACTCCCTACTCTGTGGAGTTTGAGTCGCCTCTTCCAGTAGGGGACCAATCAGTCCTGATTACCCCCGAGAACAGAATGTGTGAGAGCAGAGTCCAGTGTTCCTGCCTCTGCAATGAAGAACTGAAATAGGACCTGTTCTTCCTGCACAGAGTGGAAGTCCCTGGATTTGCAGCTGTTGATGAGGAGGGAGGGAACAATTTCTGCCAACTGGAAGGACACTAGGGCAGGGATGATCTTTTGCCAAGAAGGCCACTCGGGTGTCTTGGCAGAAGGCAGAGGGCTGCCCCAATCTGTGTGTATATTTTCAGACGCTTTTGACTCTGGACCAAATTCTCTCAGCTTTGCTAAAGCTGGGGTAATGGATGGGAAATGCTTAATGGCCAGGCTGACTAGAAGCTCCAACAGAGGGTGCTGGGCCTCAGCCAGGAGCTTCCCTTCAGCTGGCAAGTTTAGCTTTCTGTCATGGTCAGAGGGAGCGTGTCAAAATTCCAATTCTCAGGGCTCTCCGGAGCTGCTTATGATTAACCATTTATTTTGAAGTTTCTGCTTGTTGGAATTTTTCACTCAAATGGGGAATGAATGGTGATGATGCAGAGCCTCTTATTTAGCTCAAAGAATGGGCAAAAATAGCTCCACAGGGGCCAATGATCTTACTTCCATTACAGTAGCAGGCTCGCCCTGACCCGTTTGGCTCAGCGGATAGAGCGTCAGACTGCGGACTGAGGGGTCCCAGGTTCGAATCCAATCAAAGGCATGTACCTTGGTTGCAGGCACATGCCCGGCGGGGCGTATGCAGGAGGCAGCTGATCTATGTTTTTAGCTCTCTACCCTCTACCTTTCTCTCCGTAAAATAAATAAATAAATAAATAAATAAATAAATAAAGCGATGGGCTCATAACTAAATGAGGCCAGTCAAGCAAGCACAGGTACTTGGGTATGGCAGGCAAACCAGTCACCACTTTGGCCACTTATTGCCCGGCACTGGTTTACCTCTGCAGAACAAGGAGCCTATTTGCCAGGTACCACTGCTTTCCCTCAGTCAAAGGAAAGGTCACTTAAGTTTCTCCTCAGAGTTGCACCCAAAGAAGGGGAGAGTTTCTTCTAAGTGCTGGAAGCAGAACTATTTTCTCCTAAAATCATTTTTGAGCCTCTATATAAGTGTTTAGACTGGGATAATTCCATTGTTTAAGGCAGCTCTTAAGATCTTAGAGAAAGGGACCTATAAGGGATTACATACCCCCTCCACTCCCAACTTCCCCTATGAGTATCATTTCCTCTAGTTTCAGAAGAGGTGCTAAGGCTCTGAAAACTCTCCCAAGGTCACATAGCTGATATGTGAGGTTTAGAATCCAGGTCTGCTGCTTCCTTGTGCAATGCTTTTCTTACTATGACTTTCCCCCCAAAATAATTTGGATTATTTTTTTAAAAGGTAACTGATTGCTCCTTTAACCAAAAGTTGTTTAATTTGCATATCTTTGTAAGCCTTTTCATATAAATAAATGAATAAATTAAAAAAATCATTAGAAACAATGTTCCAAATAGAAAAGAAGGTTCTACTTTACTTACTACTGCCATGACACTGTTCAAGGGCCCTGCCAGCATGTGTGGACTATTATCAGCCTGTAAGCTAGAGCTTTTGATGAAATTTACATTTATTTATTTTGAGAAAGAGAAACACTGATTTGTTATTCCACCTATCTATACACTCATTAGTTGATCCTTTTTTAAAAAATTCTATTGATTTTTACAGAGGAAGAGAGATAGAAATATGGAGAGAAAAACGTCAATCAGCTGCCTCCTCCTGCACACCTCCTACTGGAGATTGAGCTTGCAACCAAAGTACATGTCCTTGACCACAAATGAACCTAGGACCCTTCAGCATATGGACCAATGCTCTATCCACTGAGCCAAACCAGTTAAGGTTCACTGATTCTTGCATGTGCTCTGACTGGGGATTGAATCCGTAACCTTGGTGCATTGGGGCGATGTTCCTAACTGAGCTACCCAGCCAGGGCTAATGAAATTTACATTTAAATAATTTACATTTACATGTGGGTCCTGGCCAGTTTGCTAAATGGTTAGAGCATCCTCCACCCCCCACCTTGTCCCCCAGCCCCCACACACCAAAGCGGGGGAACCCTAGCCAGTTTGGTTCAGTGGACAGAACATTAGCCTGCAGACTGAAGAGTTCTGGGCTTGATCCCCAGTAGTGGGAGCATGCAGGAGGCAGCCAATCAAGGATTCTCTCTCATCATTGATGTTTCTATCCCTCTCTCTCCCTTCCTCTCTGAAATCAATAAAAAAAAAAAAAAAACATATAGCCCTAACCAGTTTGGCTCAGTGGATAGAGCATCGGCCTGCGGACTGAAGGGTCCTGGGTTCGATTCCAGTCAAGGGCATGTGCCTTGGGTCCCGGGTTCGATTCCAGTCAAGGGCATATGCCTTGGTTGCCAGAACATCCCCAGTGGCAGCTGATCAATGTTTCTCTCTCATCAATGTTTCTGGCTCTCTGTCCCTCTCCCTTCCCCTCTGTAAAAAATCAATACAATATATTAAAATATATATATATATATATATTTTTATAGATATATATAAAAATCAATGGAAAATATCCTCGGGTGAGGATTAACAACAACAACAACAACAACAACAACATCACATGGGGGTCAGAGGTAAGTTTAAAACTATCTCCGCAATGCTTGGTTGAAGAGACAGATGCAAGTATACAGTGGTACCTCGAGATAACGAGTTTAATTCGTTCTGTAACCTTGAGGCGTGGGAAACTATGAGACGCTCGAGTCTCGGTAAACTGATGGGTCGTGTGCAGCCAGCCGATCCACGCAATTACTCCTATCTCAAATGTTGCTCATATTTCAAAGCAAAAATCGCTCATATCTCAAAATCTTGTATGTTAGGGCACTTGTATCTCGAGGTACCACTGTACTTTAGAATTGGAATATGATTTTTTCACTTTCTGCAAAAATGGTTACTATTCTAAAATTTTCCATAGCCAGGACCATAGGGGATCTCCAATGGCTCACACTGTTCCAACTCCTAACCAACCTTCAGTTAGAGAGGTTCTAGGAGACAGAGTAAGGATCCCAAGGCAGTGCAGGCAGTGTTTTTAGATATCTGTACTTTCAGATTCCTGGTTAAGTTGGCTTCAAGTCTGTCCCCTGAGACTCCAGGTCATGTCCAAGGCAGGAAGTTGCAATGTAGGAGTAGTCCCAGGAGCCAGTAAGTCAGGAAGTAGCCTAGAATGCACCGTGTGACTCGAGAACAGGTTTTCCAGTTGTACAAAAGTCCAATGAGAGAATTTCTGGAGACCTTTTGTCCTGGTGGGGAGTCTTCTGCAAGAGGCTTCCAAGGCATAGTCTCCAGAGATCTCAGCTGTGGCTCTCGATGCTGAAGCAAGTAAGCTGGAAACCAGTACACAATAGGAGTGGAGGAACCCAAAAATCTGGTGAGAACCTGGAAATCATAATAGGGGGAAACCCACACATTTATTGGAATGTCACTGCCTCAAATTGAATCAGCCTGGGGCTTGCCTGCTGCTAGGTGAACTATAACCCCATGACTAGGAATTTATTATTCTGGACATAAAATTTAGTATAGCTTAGGATATGCCTTATAAAGCTGTGCATGATAATAGCCAGGTGACCTCAATGTTACAAACGAAAATAGCTAATCACCACAATAACGAGTTAATAAAAACAAAACAAAAAACCTCTGCAGGGTCCAATTATACCCTCGGGCTTGAATTCTAAACTCTAGGCTGTGATGTGGAGATTTAGAATGTAAGGTGGTTCCCTCATCCCATGGCGATACAAAGCAGAGGGAAAGGGAGCAGAGGACACTGGTTTAACATTCTCCCTTCTAGGGGAGTGCAGAGCCAAATGGCCTCCCTCATCTACCTGGAAATGCTAACCTTGGCTGGCATTCCCTCTACTAGCTAATCCAGCTACAAACACAGAATGCTATTTTCTGTTCCCCTATGCCTCTTATTCACACAGTTCAGAGAACTTTACAAATAGCCAGTGTGTGCCTCCAAGAGGCAGAAACTGCTAAGGAGAGGCCAGCATAGAGACAAAAAGACTTCTGCAGAGTTAAGTTGAAACTGGAGCCACAGCCAGAAACAAAAAAGATGAAATTGCCTTAACCATTTTGGCTCAGTAGATGCAGTGTCGGCCCACAGACTGAAGTGTCCCAGGTTCGATTCCAGTCAAGGGCACGTACCTTGGTTGCAGGTTCCCCAGCCCTGGTTGGGGTACATGCAGGAGGCAACCAGATTATGTGTCTCTCTCACATCAATGTTTCTCTCTGTCTCTCCCTTTCTTCCACTCTCTCTAAAAATCAATGGGAAAATACCCCCGAGTGAGGATTAAAAAAAAAAAAAAAAGAAAGAGATGGAATTAATGATCAAACCTTTCCCATCCCTTTATCTTACACCACCACCCCGAACATTGCACAAGATGTCTCCTCTGAAAACTGAGCACCCGCTGAGTACCCCAGAGAGCCAACTATCAAGTTGACATTCTGGGTATAACTGTGTATTAGGGGAAAGTCTCAGAAATATTCTCTGTGCCCATTCTTCTATCTCAGTCAAATCAGGTCCTCTAAACTCTCATATCTTTGCATACACCCTTCATTTGCTCAGAATGTTCTTTCTTCTTAAATGGAATTTCTTCTTATTCTTAATACCTGGCCTAAATATGACACCCTCCTTCAATCAGCTACTTTTTTTTCCTCTGTGCTTCCCACAATACTTTATCTCAAAACAGCAAATTCTCTCCCATCCCACTGTCCTATAATTTTACCTGTTCAATGTCTGTCTCCCATTATACCATGAGACACATCAGGACAGCAATCTTTTCTTACTCATGTTTCATCTCCAGTGGTCTGACCCAGGGTTTAACACAAATAAAGCCCTCATATAGTTGTTGAATAAACAAACTAGGTACAGTTCACTCAACTGGGAGACGTTAGCTATCTTCCCCGTTCCTGGCCCAGGGATTCCGTCTGTATTCACATCCTTTTCCCAGCCAGGAACCCACCTCACCTGAACGTGCATGCACAAACTTCCAAACAGCAGCAGTGCTGCAGCGTGAACCAGGTACACAAACACCCGAGGACTGAGGAATCCAGGAGCAGGCTTCTCTAGAGTCTCATCGCTCTTGTTCCTTCGCATCCCAAGTGTAAGGCAGAGCCAAGGGTGGGTGGTCACATATGTCCACGTTCCCCAGGTAACCAGGATAGCCACTGGTGCAGCCAGCAGAAAATTGGGCACCTGCTTAAGCTCATAGTACCTCAAAAAGCCCACATTCCAGTAGATATCCTGGATATAGCTGTATATCAGAGGAAGTTTCCAGGAGCACCAAGGTGGTTCATTTCCCTCTGCAATCCGGTAGCCCTTGTCCACAGCTAACTGCACCAAGGGCTCAGGGATGGAGTGGGCTGAGCCTGGCAGACAGAACTGCGTGTAGGCATAATACTGAAAGAGGGCAAAGGGAAGTCCAAGGGTGAGCACAGACAGGAACACAGAGCCCATCAGCTTCGAGAGCTGTCTCAGGGGATTCAGCCCCAGGAGAGAAGAGAAAAAGCCTCGGCACTGAGCATGCACAAGGAAGCCGATGCTCACCAGCCCGTTGGAGCGGACACCAGTAGCCAGGGCAAAAAGGAGCCCACTAGTCCAGCTTCGGCCCCTTTCCAGCTGCCCCATGGCGGTGAATGTCAGGAGGGCAAACAAAGCTTCTGAGTAACCAGCAGCCAGGAAGACGTTGGCAGGGCTGAGGCAGAAAAGCAGTGCTCCGTAAAAGGCCTGGCGGGGACAGTGCAGAACCAGGCAGCCCAGGTCGTGAAGTGCAGCTGCAGCCAGGACAGAGAACAAGGAATTAAGCAATGCTACTGAGATCAACAGGCGACTCCGTAGGCTCAGTAACCCCCGCAGGGGTCTCAGCAACTCAGTCCCCACCAACAGGGCCAGGGGGAAACCGGGGAAGAAGGCAAAGTTGTGCTCATACAGGTAGCCATGCTCAGCAATGAACAGAAAGTGTTCAGCATCCCAGCGAGACAGGCCACCCAGAAGACCTTCCACGAGTTGGTCCACAGAGCCCGAGGGAGCAAGGCGAGGGGGAGAGAAGGCTTCCGCATGGTGGTCTGGGATGAAGGCGTTGAAGAGAGCCTGTGGGATGAAGAAGAACCAGGAGTTTGGTTGAACAACTAGAAGAAAATAATTACTACTTAATAAAATTAAGAACAGATTTGTTTGGGGGGAATCAGTTTTGGACTGGTTAAATTTGAGTTCCAGTGCAGAGGTCAATGAGGCAGTGAGATATATGAGTCTGAAGGTCAGAAGAATGATCAGAGCTAGAGATATTAATTTGGGAGTCATAAGTAATGGGCAGTATTTATTTAAATATATTTTATTGATTTTTTACAGAGAGGAAGGGAAAAGGATAGAGAGTTAGAAACATCAATGAGAGAGAAACATTGATCAGCTGCCTCCTGCACACCCCGGACTGGGGATGTGCCTGCAACCAAGATACACGCCCTTGACTGGAATCGAACCTGGGACCTTTCAGTCAACAGGCTGATGTTCTATCCACTGAGCCAAACCAGTTTGGGCATTAATGGGCAGTATTTAAAGGTATGGGACTGAATGCGAATACTAGGACATACAGATAGAGCTCCAAAGACTGGACCCTGGTCACATCAACATTTAGTGACTTGAAAGGGGGTAAGGACCCAGCAGTGAAGATAAAGAACAGCCAGGCACACTCCTCCCGAGAGTACCCTGCACTTTTCCTTTCCCTTCTTCTTCTCTTTCAGGCATGGATCTCCTAACTCTAAGGGACCCCAGGAGACTTGCAACCAGGGGAGCAATGGGCAGCGGGCAGCTCGTCCAGGGCTAACCCTCACTGTCTCCAATGCCCCCTTTTCTGATTTTTCAGTGAACCAGAGCAGTTCTGCCTAGACTCATTGCTTTTCTCTAACATGCCTAGAGAGCCAAGCAGCCCTGCCTAGGAGAGAAAAGTTGCTTCTTCTATTCTAAGCTCTTCCTTGTTGAACTGTCCCCAGCTTTAATAAATGTGCTTTCAAAATCACACAAAGAAAGAAGAAACAGTGAGGTAGGGCGGGGGGGAGGGGGGAGGGGAGAATAGGAGAGAATGGTGTTTTAGATCCAAGTGAAGCAAGGGAGTGATCAGTTTTGTTAAATGCTACCAATGAGTCAAGTAAGATGGGGACTGAAAACTGACCACTAGATTTAGCGATGTGACTTTGACAAGAGCTATTTCAGTGGGGTGGAGGAGAGAGAAGATTGCCTAGATTGGGTTCAACAGCAAAGAGAAGAAGGGAGATAGTGCATAAGACAATTATTTGGTGGAGGTTTGCAATAAAGGTGAGCAGAGAAAAGAGGTAGTAGAAGAATGACAATGTGGGGTAAAGATACATATATATATATATATATATATATATATATATATATATATATATTATTGATTTTTTACAGAGAGGAAGTGAGAGGGACAGAGAGTTAGAAACATCGATGAGAGAGAAACATTGATCAGCTGCCTCCTGCACACCCCCTACTGAGATCGTGCCAGCAACCAAGGTACATGCCCTTGACCGGAATCGAACCTGGGACCTTTCAGTCCGCAGGCCGACACTCTATCCACTGAGCCAAACCAGTTTCAGCTATATATATTTAAAGGTGGAAGATGGCCCAGCTGGTGTGGCTCTGTGGTTGAGGTTACAGTTTAATTCCCAGTCAGGTCACATGTCCAGGTTGTGGGCTCAATTCCCAGACATGCAGGAGGTGGCTGATCAATTATTCTCTCTCATCATTGATGTTTCTATCTCTCTCCCTCTCCCTTCCTCTCTGAAATCAATAACAAATACTTTTAAGGTGGGAGATAAGTGTCTGCCAGTGGGAATAAATCAGTGAAAAGGAAACAAGTACACAAGAAAGAGAATGGAGGCTGTTTCATCTTCAAGTGTGTTTGCTGGTTTCTTTCTGAAAAAGCAGCATTTAATACCAGTCTTTGCAGGTGACACTCATGATCTCTCCTACTCAAAGTGATCATCATTGGGCCTGGCTGCAAAGAATAATTCAGAAAGGATATTCAAGTAAAATCTGCAGACATCTCGTGATTATTTCTGGTATTACGTTTCTCATCGTTCGTAACCTGATGGCCATTTATGACAGATACTGGGAGTCACAAGATGTCCCACGATCCATCTAGAATTGCGAGGTGTCTCATTAACAAGGATCAAATCAATGCCTCACAAAAGGAGAAACGGAAGTACGCCAAATCGGGACGATCTGAATTTAAACCTGGACGATCTCTGGGCTTTTGGGCCTTTTTAAAGTCTCTTGAGCATTTTTAAATAGAAATAAATTTGGGTTTAAGAAAGAAAGAACAGAAAGAAGGAAAGAAAGAAGGAAGGAAGGAAGGAAGGAAGGAAGGAAAGGAAGAAGGAAAGAAAGAAGGAAAGAGAGAGAGAGAGAGAGAGAGAGAGAGAGGGAGGGAGGGAGAGAGGGAGGGAGGGAGGGAGGAAGAGAGCCGCTGGAGCAGGCGACAGGAGATGGAAGCCGCTGCACAGGTGGAGGAGCTGACCTTGCAGAGGACAGACAGCTCACCCAACCTTCCACAGTGAAGGCGCAGAGGTGAAGATGTAGGAATGCCAATGGATGTGGTGTGAGAATGCAGAAAGTTGCTTCTGATTGCTTCTATATTTTACTCAGGAAAGCAATTTGGTGTAAAGACGTTGGAGACTTGACTAAAGACTAACACATGTAAAACATGTCATCTATAATTTCAATTCTCAACAGAAATACCGATGCCCAGCTGAAACCGGTTTGGCTCAGTGGATAGAGCCTGAGGACTGAAAGGTCCCAGGTTCAATTCCAATCAAGGGCATGTACCTTGGTTGCGGGCACATTCCCAGGAGGGGGTGTGCAGGAGGCAGCTGATCGATGTTTCTAACTCTTTATCCTTCTCCCTTCTTCTCTGTAAAAAAATCAATAAAAGTAAAAATATATATAAAAAAGAAACACCAATGCCTGGGTTCCTTCTCCAGAGTTAATGATTTAAGTGGTATGGGTTACAGCCTGAGCATTGAATTTTTTAAAAACTCTCCCTGGTGATTTGAATGTGCAGAAAATGGGGGTGGGGTGGATGGACAAGAGAAATACACTGACATTGGCAGGTAGCATTAAGGACTCAATTGGATTAATGATCTTGAATAAAAGGAAACTAGTTACTACAGTTGTGTATTTTACTCTGGGCAGATGCAAGCATGGGATGACAGAGAACTGAATTTAACCAAGGTTGGCCATACAGAGAAGGAGGGAGTGAGTTGTGTGGGTATGCATGATAGAGCATGGAATCCAAGCTAGGTAAAAAGTGGAGCTGAAGCCTTGAGATGGGTGAGAGGTCAACGAAAAGTGGTAGGATCATTGGATTATAAATTCTGAGGGGTTAGAAGAATCATTAGAGCTGGGATACTAGAGAAAGTTAGCTGAAATGATAGGAGATAATGGTCAGGTGTATCAGCCTTATTCATATTTGAACCACCAAGAAATCAATAGTTGTGCTGGAAAGAGTAAGTGAATCAGAAGCTAAAACCTTCAAGGAATGAGGAGGAATGAGCTGTAATTAACACAGATGACAGCCACAGCCAGTTTGGCGCAGTGGATAGAGTGTCGGCCTGCAAGCTGAAGGGTCCCAGTTTCGATTCGATCAATGGCACATGCCTGGGTTGTAGGCTCAATCCCCAGAGGGGTTGTAGAGGAGGCAGCCAATCAATGATTCTCTCTCATTATTGATGCTTCTATCTCTCCCTCTCCCTTCCTCTCTGAAATCAACAAAAATATATATATTTTAAAAATCACAAAGGACAGCAACAATGAAGGGTAACTGGCAATATATTCTGATGGCATTACCTTTAAAACTAGAAGGGTTGGCAGTGGGAGAAATAACAAAATAGCATATTGTTAAATATATTTTTGCCCAATTAGATTGTCAGCTACTTAAGGGAAAAGACACCATTATTTTTATACTCGCCACCTAGCACAGTTCGTGGAACAGAGTAGATACTTAATAAACTTTTGGTGATTGAGTGAACAGTCTTGTTTCCAAATCAACTGAATTAGAACCCAGCTGTACTGGTTCCTATCCCAGATGCCAGTTCATAGTATTGCTCCATTGGTTCTGTCCATCACTCAGCTAATACTGGTTCCAAGCTATCACTGAGTCAGTCTCTCCAGCCTGGCACCAGGAATACAACCCCACTTTTAGGGCTCTTTCTCTTTTTGGTCAGTTTTTTTGGTAATCAGGTCACTTCAAAGAGTGAAAACAGCCCTAGTCTCCATGTTGAAGACAGTTTTAACTGAACTTGGGAGCCAGCAGAGCCTACTATGCTTCCTATTATAAGGGAGAAAAAAAAGAGAAAGGGGGTTTCCACAGAGGAACCGGCTATGAGCTCAGAGAGAATGAAGCTTGTGATAAAAGGTACACATCCACTAATTATGCTAATATAACAACATACCTAAGATGTTGACTACATTTACCAACACATACTAAGAACCTACTAAACATTGGGCATTGTGCTAGGCACTGCATTTAACTCACACATATATGAAATGAAATGAAAATATGTATAAGGACAGCCTTGGAGGGGAAAGGGAGTTTTGCAAAAGTGCATGCATTCTGAGGGCTGTGTGTGGTCTGACAGCAAGGGGAGATGCCCGGGAGAAGAGCAGGAGACACTACAGACTAAACAAATATACTCAGATGGTCTCAGGACATTGCCACCTCTTTCCCGTTCAACTGACTGACATGGCGCTCAGTCTCCTGCTTAGGGGATCCAGGCCGATGCTTTGAGTTGTTGTCACACCCTAATGCCATCTCTGGTTACAGAACATCTTGGCCTGCTGGAAAGACGGCTAACTCAGGAGGTAGGAAGCCTGGGTTCTGACTGGGGCCCTTTTCTAACTTGTCGTGTGACTTTAGGGAAGCTATTAAACTTGTGCCTCTGCTTTTCATGTGTAGAACAAGGGTTTAAAGACCATTCCTAAGAGTCTCGCCCATTTTCCTGCCACAAAGCCTAAGTGTCTATGGGCACACCTTGGGGGTGTAAGGAAGATGGAGACTATTCTTAGTGTCGAGCCCAGTCATGTGGCAATGGCATGTTCGGCACAAAAGATCAGAGACTGACCTGTAGCACCAGAGTGAGGACCCGGCAGCTGACCGCAAACCTCAGCACCTCTTTCCGGGATGGGTCCAGGGGCCACATCCTCTCACCACAGGAATTCAGGGGTGTTGCTGCCAGGACTGAGCTCCCTCAGGCTCCTAAACTCCAAAACCCAAGAAAGAAATGTCACACGTGGGCTGAAAGTAAACTCTCGAAAGCATTCTCCACAGGAGACTCCCCCTTCAGCATTACTAGGCAAATCTAACCACTTAACTTCCCAAATGAGGAAAAAGCATCTTGAAGGCAGATGTCATTTGGTGTCACTCTGAAACACTATATTCTTGTTGGGAAAATTCCACACATATAGGCATCAAATCGGAATGCTAAATTCACAGCAAACCTTTTTTTTTTTTGTTAATCCTCACCCAAGGATAGTTTTTCCATTGATTTCTTTCTTTTTTTTTTTTTTGAGAGAATGGAAAGGAGGGGATGAGACAGAGACACATCGATTGGTTGCCTCGCACTCATTCCTGTCCTTTGATGGGAATTGAATCGGGACCCTTCAGTCCCCCGGGGCCAACACTTTAACCAGTGAGCCAAACAGGCTGGGGCTTGCAGCAAATCTTTAAAAAGCTTGTGTGTACCTCCCTTCCCCCGCAGCATGCAGGAACTAAAGACCTCAGTTCAGGTCCTGGCTCTGTCACTCACAAATTCTCATTTAGTCCTTCTGAACCTCAGTTCCTTATGTACACAACGGGATCAGATTATTCTGCCCATCTCACCAGCTGTCATGATGGCGAAATGGCCTGAAGTGTGAAGAAGTACTACTACATCTATATTGTGGTTGGTGTTATTTGGTGTGTGCCCTTTTCCTCTTGCCCAAAATAATAAACTAGGTCCCAAACCAGAGTCCCAAAAATGGGGCATAGAACTGAACTGGAAGACCATAATGACTACACACTTCAGCTTAGCTCTCTGATGTGTGTTCAGCTGGCCTGTTAAATTAAGTGGAGAAGGAAAAGAAAACCACCACTCGGCAGGACTTAAACCAGCTTACATTGCTAAAACAAACTTCGGGGGAAGACAGAGTTGACTACTAGAGACAGAGAAAACTTATTTTGCGTTTCTCCGGTGAAATGGCAGCAACATATAAACAACTGCAAAGCCATTTTGAGGCAAGGAATGCACTTCAAGGCTTTTTATTATAAAAAAAAAAAAATACACCACACAGTCTCTTAGACTAAATGAAGTAGCAATGGCTCTTCTAGAACCAGTCTGGGAAATCAGAAAGAAGGGCAAGAATATCAGATACAACTCCCTGACTTGGTGTTCTTGCCCCAGTTCCACCCTACAAACATCCACTGAGTTCCTGATGTGTCCGGAGTTCTAGCTCTAAAAAAAAAAAAATATTTAAATTGAGAAATTAACAATTTAATTGGGAATATTTTTCTTTCTTCATTTATCTGGCTAATACCTACCAAGCCTTTAGGCATCCCTCGTCTGGAACTCACCAGACTGTGTGATATGCTTTCATTGTACTCTGACATATGGTCTTAGGGCCATTGCTTAAATAAGTTGCTTGGGAGGCAGGGGTTTTGTCTACCTTAAGGGTTCACAACTATATTCTCAGGGCCTAACATACAAATAGACTATTTTAAGCCTGTGTTCTGATTGGGTGTAAGTGGCAAGAACAGGATGTATCATTAACAGTTCATTGACTCTGGGTATAAAAATCACTGCTCAAAGCATCCTCTCACCATACTCATGTTAAGAGCAAGGCTACAAAGTCACGAGAAGCCGAAACCAGTTTGGCTCAGTGGATAGAGCGTTGGCCTATGGACTGAAAGGTCCTGGGTTCGATTCTGGGCATGTATCCTGGTTGCGGGCACATCCCCAGTAGGGGACGTGCAGGAGGCGGCTGATTGATGTCTCTCTCTCATCGATGTTTCTAACTCTTTATGCCTAACCCTTCCTCTCTGTAAAAAAATCAATAAAATATATTTTTAAAAAAAAGTCACGAGAAGCCATCTATACATCTAATACCCTAAGTGACTGCTGGACCAGTAGCTATGCCACACAGTGACCATCAGGGGGCAGACACTCAACAAACAGGCTCGGAAACATGGAACAGACTGATGAATCTCAGAGGGAAAGGGGGAGGCGGGAGGGCAGGAAGAGATTAACCAAAGATCTTACATGCATACCAGAGGCCCTGTGCACAGATTCATGCACCGGCGGGGTCTCTCAGACTGGCCTGCGGGGATCAGGCAGAAACCTGGCAACCCAACATCCCCTGAGGGGAGGTCCCAGATTGTGAGAGGGTGAAAGCCAGACTGAGGGACACCAGAGGTCTCTAGTCCTATACAGTGGTACCTCGAGATACAAGTTTAATTCGTTCCGTAACCTTGAGTCTCGGTAAACTGGTGGGTCGTGTGCAGCTGGCCGATCCGCGTGATTACTCGTATCTCAACTGTTGCTCGTATTTCAAAGCAAAAATAGCT
>PVJN01013146.1:0-41399 GCA_004026805.1 Lasiurus borealis | reverse complement strand
CCAAGCAATCAAAAGCTAAATAAATTTATTATACTACAAGACATTGTAAAGAAAGTTCTTAAGACAAAAGGAAGGATAATACATGAAAATTTAGATTTACACAAAGAGGTAGTGTTGGAAATAGTAAAAATGAAAGTAATTATAAGATACATGATTTCTCATTTTAGTCACTTTAAAAGATAATTATCTGTGAAGTAAAAATACTTGGGGAATAAAAAATGGTGGGAGAGCAGGTGGAAGTTACACACACCTTCTTCCAGAACCAAACTGGAAGTACAATTACAATATAGAAAAATTCACTTTATACCCAACTGAAGACTAGCTGAACAGAAGTCTTATAACAAAGCATTCACAGAAGAAACAGCATTGACACTAGTAGGAAAGGCTGAGACACAATTAAAAAATGACCTCTACATATATGTATGCCATTTGAGAATCCAAAGGGATCATCTCAGTTGCAAAAGTTCCTCCTAAGGAGTGTAATGTCTCAATTCTACACTGACCTCCACAGCCTGGAGCACCCAAGCAAAGAAGAGGAGCCCATATAAAATCTGACTGTGAAAATCAGCAAGGATTCTGTCCACCAGGGACAGACAGGAGTCTGCTAAAAACCTAGGTGCCCTCTTAAAGGGCAGTGCACAAAATGTTCAGAGACACTCCCCTAGACTCCAACAGAGGGAGGGTGACTCTGGGTGGACTAGAGTCATGGAAGGAGAGACTGGGTAGTGTGGCTCTAAGGAGAGAGCTGAAGGGACAGCCACCAAGGTTTTTGTGTTGGTTCCCTCTCCCACACTAACAGATGTCATATCTCCAAAATTGAGAACTCTCCTCCCTACTGCATCAGCCTGGGACAAGGCACCAGTCCCACCCTCCTGATTTCTAGTTACCCTGACCTGCTGAGTTCATGCTTTGCAGAGAAATCAGCTGCCTGGCCCTGTGGTGTGGAAATCTGAGCAGCTCAGGGGGTGTCAGAGACTGAGTTGGGTGGCTCTGAGGCAGGGTCCATTTCCCAACTTCCCATTATCCTGACAAGTACTTTCCTGCCAGGTGAGATCCACTAGCCCCACCCTCCTGATTCTCCACAGCCTTGCCTTGCAAGCTCAGGCTCTGGAGGAGGTCTGGGCAGAATCCAAGACAGATTGAATTGTGTGGCTCTAGGGTGAGGACATTTTTTTTCCTTGCACACATAAGTGATTCAGGACCTTCCTGACATACAGGCAAATCTTGGTTTGTTTGGGCCTAATAAACTCTGTTGGCCTTGCCCAACAACTCCATGAGACCTGGCCCTACAACAAAGTTCTATGGTCGCCTGGTCTGGGACAGCCTTGTAGTACCTGTGAACTTGATATACCTTGAGATTTTTTTCATCAGTAGCCTGAGACCCAGCACTGGCAATGAGTTTGAATCTCTATCATTCTGGCAAATACCACTTCCCCATACCTGGTGCCTCACTGAGACTCCCCATACCTGTGGGCCACCAGAGACTCTTTGAGTTACTACACCTAACAAGCAGCCTGCAGATGAAGAAAGGTGGAGGAAATCTCAGGGTAACTTGGGTCTTTTGCTTATCTACCACCATGCTTGGTCCTGGTGGAATCCAGCCTTGGTGAGCTGTTTGGCACTTCCTATACACACCTGGACCCAAGAAAGGCAGCCACAAACTGTGGATTACTTAGTATTTCCAAACAGTTTGCCCACTAGAGTACCTCCCCAAACTCCAGAACCAAAACTCAGTGGCAAGCTTCAGACCAGATCAGAGGAGGGCCCAATTAACTCTACAAGCAGCACAATCAAAGGGAAATCTCAGCAGGCATCAGAATCTGCTAAACGAATTCCACTTTTTGTGATCAGCAGTTGCAGAGCACCATGTACACTTTAGTTGATTCTCAGAGTCAGGCGATGGTCAACCCCACCCACAAAGGCCAACAGCAATCAAGACTCAAGTACAACAAGAAGGCTCACATAACCCACACATGAGATATACTTGGAGCACCCAGCTAAGATGATCAAGGAGACTGTGCCACTGGGTCCCACAGGAAACCTATTCCATAAGGCCAGCCTACCGAGGCTGAGAGGCATAGCAGATCTACCTAATACACAGAAATAAACGCAGAGAGGTAACCAAAATGGGAGACAAACAAATATGCCTCTAATAACAAAATAGGAGAAATGACCAGAAAAAGAAGTAAATGAAATGGAAGGAAGCAATCTACCAAATATAGTGTTTAAAAGCAATGGTTATAAGGATGCTCAAGAAACTCAGTGAGAGCATCAACAGCATTAAAAGTGATACAGAAATTATTAATCACAACCAGCCAAAAATTAGGAATAAAATGAAGAAGACACTGGAGAAAATCAGCAGTAGGTGAGATGAAGCACAGGATTAAATCAGTGTTTTGAAGACAAAGTAGTAGAAAAGATCCAATCACGATAACAAAATAAAAAAAATAAGGATGGTTTAAAGGAAACTTTGAGGTAAAAGAAGTGTTATAGCATGAACATAATAGATGTACATGAAGAAGAGAGAAGAGCAAGGTATTGATAATCTGGTTAAAAAAAAAAAAGGCACGTAAGTCCTGGAAGCACAATATCCTGAACAAAAAGGCCCACACCAAGACACATCATAATTAAAATTGCAAAGGTTAAATGGAAGACAGAGTCAGGAATGGTCACTTTCCCACATGATAATAAATTCTAACTAGTAAAGTGCAACCAGTTTGGAGACCAATTTGGCAATATACATAAACTTTAATGGGCATGATCATTGCCTCAGTGATTCTACCTCATAATTTAGCCTGTCTATGGGTTCAGAGATATAAATATAAAATGTTTATTGCCACATTGCAAAATATAGGAGACAACCCATGTGTCCTAAGTATAGGGTACTGACAAATACGTGTTCTACTTAATGCTGCTGTCATACAGAAGGAGGAGGTAGGTATTGTTAACTACTATCTCCAGTGTCTCCAAATATTTAAGAACAAAAATCAAGATGCAGCATATTGTATGCAATGTATCACCATTTTGTAAAAAAGTGGCAAATAATGTGGCTATTATTAAAAAACAGAGACACATCCACATGTTAAATAGACAATAGTATATATAGTTTTGACTTCAATTGGGTAATAATATACCTACATTCTGTATGTAAAGAAAAGTTTGGCAGGCTAAGTTGGCCACAGTAGTTACTCCTGGGAAAGGCATTAAGGACATTATATATAAGAAACTTTTCTTTGTGCTCTAATTTTTTCTATATGCAATATTAATTTTTAATTAAAAGCAATTAATCAAAGAAACATATTGAATAATGAGTCATTGAGGTTTTTAGAAAATTCGAATGAGTTATAAACCTCCCAAAGGTAGATATTATCTATTATTAAAGCATTCTTTGCATATTTCTGTCTGGGAACCCTACCTGCTCCTGCTGCATAGACATTGAAATTAGTGCATGAAACATGATCTCAACTAGCAGAAAATACACACACATGTACACACACACACACTCTCACACTTGAAAAAAAGTAAATATATTTTATTGATTTTTTTACACAGAGGAAGGGAAAGGGATAGAGAGTTAGAGATATTGATCAGCTGCCTCCTGCATGTCCCCTACTGGGGATGTGCCCATAACCAAGGTACATGTCCTTGACCTGAATCGAACCTAGGATCTTTCAGTCTGCAGCCCAACGCTCTATCCATTGAGCCAAACTGGTTTCAGCAGAAAAAAAATTTAAAGGAATATACATAAATACACTGTAATGTTTAGTTAGGGATTATCTCTGTATAGTAGCCATATGGTGATGTTTTTTCTTTTTCTTCTTTATTTCATATTTGACAATTGGCTTATATTATTTTTATTAAAAGAATATATTTTTTGAAAAAAATTAAAAGAATAGATATTACTAAGATATCTATTACATTGCCTATGTTGCATTTGAAAAATATTACAAAATATATAATAAAGTGAATGCAAATACACCAAAAGTATTAACAGTAGATAGCTCTTTGTACATATTTTGCCTCATGCTTTTAAATTTTTCTGTGATGAGTATTATTGTGCTTTTGGTTAATTCTCACACAAGGTGTGTGTGTGGGGGGGAGAGAGAGATAGAGAGAGAAGGAGAGAGGGAGAGGGAGAGAGAGAGAGATACGAAAGAAACACAGAGATTGGTTGCCTCCTGCACACACACACTGAGAACACCAGTCAGGGCTTAACTAGAAAATATCTTTAATACTACACATAAAAATTAGAAAAGTCTCTTTAAGATATAGTTTTAAATTATGTTCAGGTACTATAGGCTTCCTATGATTAAGGCAAACAAAAACTGCTTCTTATTTGTTGCAATCAGTCTTCAGAAAGGAAGAGGAAAATATATATTGAGTGAGTAAGCAGCCACTAAAATCTGATCAGAAAGCATTCATTAGAAACACAGTCTAGGGATATTATTGGGCGTATCTTTCCACTTTGAGTCAAGAGGAAATACAAAGTTAGTGAGTTTTCTGTTTTGTGTCTCATATTGATTGCCACAAAACACATGGTTTAATAAACACCTAAGAAAAAGAGGGTAGAACTCAGCAGTTCCAAATAGAAGTCCAAATTTTTGTCATTCTCCAGGAAATGATTACCAAGAAAGCTCTGAAGAGGCTGATGAGAGAGATAGCAAGAGAACAGTCTTGGTTTTATATTTGAGGAAGAAGGAGAAAGAGGAAGAAAATGAAACCTGGACAAAGCACAATCCAGTAATATAAAATATTGAAAAAGGGAATGCTAAGCTATATATACATGCTTTTATTTCTTTAAACTTCATTTAATTGCATATCTGCTCATTTACATCATGATTAAAGCATCAGCTGTAGTCTATCTTTTGTGGAGGGTGTGCTAGACCAGCATCACCAAAGTTCTTTTCCAACTTTGCCAGTTCACTTGGCAAGTACATGTGTATGGTATCCTGATGAGATTAGAGGAGAAGGGTTGAGGTACAGACAAGAGCTACTAGGAGGCATGTTAAATTTAATTAAGATGAGTATTGGCCTGACATGCTTGAGGGGAAAATGGAAAATAATGACAACACTTTTTTGGCAAATATGGTTTTATTATGCAATTCAGAAAAGAACAAAGTGGCATCACAAACACAACACATAGATACTCAATACCCAAATTTAATAAGTCCCAACATTTTTCCCCATTGGTTTCTTACTATTTTTCAAAACTTTTATCTTTATTATTAAAAATATTACAGATGTCCTCCTTTGTCCCCCATTGACCCCAGTCCACCCAGCATCTGCCTCTCCCAGGCCTTTACCACACTATTGTCTGTGTCCATGGGCTTATGCATAACCTATCTAATAAAAGAGTAATATACAAATTGGCCATACCTCTGCTAGACCCAGAAGCCACACCCAACAGCCAATCAGGAGCGAATAGGCAAATTAACCCAACCAAGATGGCTATGGCCACAAAGAGAGCAGGAGGGAGGATTGGGTTGTTCCAGCAATGGAGGAAGCCAAGCTTTCCACACACCCTGGCTGGCCCAGGCCTCTGCTTAAGGCTACAAAGTTTCAATTGTAGAAGATAAATACATCCCAGATACCAAGGCCTCCACTTGGGTTGCCTGGGGAATGGGGAGAGGGGTAGGTGGGGGGCATGTGGCTGGCCTGCAAACCACCACAGGCCCCTTGCCCAGACTACCCCATGCCCGAAGGGAACCCACACCCTGATTTGGCACACCTTTCAGGGTAAACCAGCTGGCCTCCACCCATGTACTAAGCCTCTAGCCAATTTAATAAAAGAGTAATATGCAGATTGACCATCACTCCAACACACAAGATGACTGCCCCCATGTGGACACAGGATGGCCACCACAAGATGGCCAGCAGGGGAGGGCAGTTGGGAGGGACCAAGCCTGCAAGGGAGGGCAGTTGTGGGTGATCAGGATAGTAGGTGAGAGCAGTTAGGAGTGACCAGGCAGGCAGAGGAGGGAAGTTGGGGGTGACTGGGCCTGCAGAGAAGGGCTGTTGGGGGTGGGTATAGGCCTCTAGGGGAGAGCAGTTCAGGGTGACCAGGCCTGCAGGGGAGGGTAGTTAGAGGCAAACAGGCTGGCAGGGGAGCAGATAGGCATCAATTAGGCTAATAAGGGAGTGGCTAGAGGGTGATCAGTCTGGCAGGCAGAAGAAGTTAGGGCCAATCAGGAAGGCAGGCAGGTGACCAGTTGGGAGCCAACAGTCCTGGATTGTGAGAAGGATGTCCAACTGCCCATTTAGGCCTGATCCTACCAGGCAGTTGGATATCCTTCAAGGTGTCCCAGATTGGAGAAGGTGAAAGCTGGACTGAAGGACACCCCCTCATTCATGAATTTTGTGCACCGGGTCTCTAGTCTATATATATTAAAGTCTAAGCAATCATTATGACAGTCAACCAAATGACTGATTAGCTGATCATTATGATGCATACTGACCACCAGGGGGCAGACACTCAAAGTAGGAGCTGCCCCCTTGTGATCAGTTCACTCCCACAGCCAACCCCCTGCACCAGCCATCCTCCCATGACCCCTCCCACCCATCCATAGCCAAACTCCCACAGTCTCTCCTCCCAGCCAGGCGGCACCAATTCACCCCAAATGGGACTAGGAGAGATGGCCCCAATTGCCAGCCATGCCAAGGGACCCCACCTGTGCATGAATTCATGCACTGAGCCTCTATTATGCATATAAATTCCCTGGTAAATCTCTCCTCATCCCCTGACCTTCCCTCTGAGATTCGTCAGTCTGTCCATGCTTCTATGTCTCTGGATCTTTTTTGTTACTTCTTTTAAGAAATAAAATGTTGCCGAGACCGGTTTGGCTCAGTGGATAGAGCGTCGGCCTGTGGACTGAAAGGTCCCAGGTTCAATTCCAGTCGGGGCATGTACCTTGCTTGTGGGCACATCTCCACTGTGAGGCATGCAGGAGGCAGCTGATCGATGTCTCTCTCTCATCGATGTTTCTGACTTTCTATCTCTCTCCCTTCCTTTCTGTAAAAAATCAATAAAATATATATATATATATATATATATTTTTTTTTTTTAAAAAAGAAAGAAAATGTTATAAATACACTTGGAGCCCCCATTCTGCTCCTCTTCTACACTACTTCCCAGCCCTCATTCACCAAACATAACCATTCTTCCCATTCTTATTTCTGTGTATATAAATATTCATAAGTAGTACATGCTATTTTCATGTGGCAATTTTATATATTTGTAAAAATGTTGTATTTGTCCTCCCACATTGCTTTCTTCATCTCACAGTGTTATAGGACTTAGTTTGCTACATGAAGACCTAGTTCCTTCATTTCAACAGTTTCAAAGTATTCAGTGGACACAACACAATTTATATATATATTTTTATCTTCACCAAGGATATGTCTATTGACTTTAGAGAGAGAAGAAGAGAAAGAGAGAAAAAGAAACATCGATATGAGATAGAAACAATGATTATTTGCCTCCTATGCATGCCCTGACTGGAGATTGCACCCACAACCTAGGTATGTGCCCTGACAGAGTTGAACCTGAAACTTTTTGGTATAGAGGAAGACACTCCAACCAGGACATTGATTTCTTTGTTTTCATATATTTAGGTCTTTTCACCATTTGCTTTAACATGCAATGCTGTTGGGAAATTCTTTGCTGAATATCCACATGCATCTGCTTCAGAGTTTCTTAGGGAGAGAAATTACTGAGTCAGTGGTTATCTAGCTTTAGTCTCAACAAACATTGCCAAACTGTTTAAATTATTCTTCAAAGTAATTTAACAAACTTATGAAGTAATTCCCTCACGAAGGTGGCATGGTTTGTGTATTCCCACACCCTTGTCTATTTAGAAATGAGACATAAAACGGGAATTGTTTATGTTTTAACTTTCATTCTTCAGGTTAAAAGCAACATTAGTGTTTTTTTCATGTTTATTGACAATTCAGGTTTCCTCATGTATGTTATTTCCATTTATTTTTTGGATTGTTTGTATTTTTTATTAATTTCTAGAATTTATGATATACTTTCTGGGTACAATTTTTTGTCAGTTATATGAGTTGAAATATTTTGCCCAATCCATGAACAGTGTACATTTGTTCACTTCATGTTTCTTATGCTTATTATCTGGAAATATTTAAATTTAAATGTAATCAACTTTATAAAAATGCTTTTTTTCATAGTCTGCATGATTTTCTCATTTCAGGCTCCTATCTTATTCGAAGTCATGATGATTTTTTTTCACATTTTCTTCTAAAGGTTTTATAGTTTATATTTTTACTAGTGGCCCAGTGCATAAAATTTGTGCACTCGGAGAGGGGTGGTCCCTCGGCCTGGCTTGCCACCACCACTGTGCTATCCAGTCATGAGCCTTGCTTCTGGCTGAGCGCACTTCCCCTGTGGGAGTGCACTGACTACCAGTGGGTAGTTTCTGTATTGAGTATCTGCCCCCTGGTGGTCAGGGCGAATCATAGCTATCAGTTGTTCCACCATTCAGTCAATTCACATATTAGCCTTTTATTATATAGGATGTTTTGTTCATTTATTTAACAGGGACTTAATTTTGTGCATAGTATGAAGTAGAGAATTTATTTCATTGTCTTGCTTGTGAACAGCCACTGCTCTTGCTGACTGAATAGAATAGCATTACTTCCCAACTTGCTGTGCTGCCCTCTGCCCATCACACTCTCATGCATGGCTGATTTCTGAGGTCTCTACTCTATTCCACTATGTCATCTATTCTTAGGTTACCACCTCAACTTTGGTAATACAGTTGTATTATCAATCTTAATAAATGGAAAGACAGATGTTCTCCCTCATATCTCCTAAATGCATTCCTGGTTGTGTTGCTTTATTTATCCATATGCATCTCAGCATCAGCTTCCTAATTTCAATGAAAGACTGTGTTTGAAATTTGATTTGAATTGCATTGACTTTATGGACTAACTTGGGGAATTGATCACTACACGTCATCATACATTTCAAAAGTTTATCTGTCTTGAATCATTTACTTATCAATTATCATGAACACTTACCCTATGGAAGGCACGGTTCTGGGTGTCAGCTCTGCAGCAGTGAGCCTTGATTCAGTTGCCAATAAGGACACAGGTAAGTAGTCACTGGTTATTGCTAAGGGAGAACATGGCAGGGACAGAGGTCATGCAAAAGAGAGTCCTAGAAGGGGAGGCACATTTTAAATTAGGCCTGTTCATTTAACAGGGCTCATTCAAGACAACAGAAGCCATTCCAGGCATTTCAATGACAAACATTTATTTATCAAATCTGATAGGAAAGCTGGGACTCATCGAGAAATTGTGAGGTGACCAGAAGTTAGCAGCAGTTGCAAGCTGGCACCTTCACAAGGAAACCCAGGATGTGAGCCCATACCCCTTTCTCCCTGGCCAACTTCCCTGCCACGAGGAGCCCAAGTCTCAGCTTCCAACTTGATGGGACCATGGTTATGTCACCCGTGGAGAGTATCCACTACAAAATAACTGAACCAGAAGCACTCAGGTGAATAGGAATACAAAAGCACAATTTCTGTGAGTGGCTGTCAGTGTAACATGTTCACCTCCTGGTGCCTGCACCTGTCATCTGGCTTTAAAGGGAAGACATCTGATATTGGATGGTCTCTTCCAAGGTGTCCTATGAGGGCACATTCCAAAGGAGCTGTTTCCTAGCTGCCATCATAACAGAGGACATCAATCAGAACCCAACCATGAGACACACTTTTTGGTAAGAGAAACCAACAAGGTAAGTTGGCTATAAAAAATCATGAACTGGCCCAGCTGGCATGGCTCAGTGGTTGAGTGTCAGTCTATGAACTGAAAGGTCATGATTCCATTCCCTGTCAGGGCACATGCTTGGGTTGCAGGCTGATCCCCAATAGAGGGCATGCAGGAGGCATTCAATCAACCATTCTTTCTCATCATTGATGTTTCTATCCCTCGTTCCCTCTCTATTCCTCTCTGAAATCAATAAAAATATATTTAAAAAATAATGAACTGTAACAGGGAGTTGGGGTAATGAAGAAATGGCAATTGAGAAGTGGCAAGAACTTTAAGTTATAGAGAAAAAGAATGTATAGGCCGTAACCCCTCCCTGGGTTGATTTTGTAACTGAGAGGGATACTCAGGTAGTAGGCACACTGAGTTTGCAGGAAGTGATTTGGATATTTTGTGGGCCTGCTGCTACTAATGGAGCACATAATAGGAACAATTTCTACACTTCTCCTTCTCGGAAATCTGTCTCTGGCCAGAAGCATTTAAGGCATATGGTAGAGGGAACAACACCATGCTGAGGAGTAAGATATTTTACCCAAATAGGCAAGGGTGATAATTATAAGCATCTGTCACCCTGCGATCCATTCTGCAAGGTCATCCCTCAGAGCCATAGGCAACTCCATCCCCACATGGCATCCTGAGAGCAGGACTCCTTAGGGCCCTTCTGCTGCCAGTAACCACAGTAGTCCAACTCCACCAGGAAAACAAAAATTACTTTGAATATTTAAAACAAAGGAAATCCTATCTAATAAAAGAGTAATATGCAAATTAACCATCACTCCACTACATCCACAAGTCGCACCCACAAACTGCACCCACAAGACAATCAGGAGTGAGTATACAAATTAACCTCAACCAAGATGGCTGCAGCCACAGAGCAAGCAAGAGGGAAGCTTGGGTTTCCCCAGCAATGGAGGAAACCAAGCTTTCCACACACCCTGACAAGCCCAGGTCTCCACTCAAGGCTACAAAGTTTCAATTATAGAAGATAAATAAATACCAATAAAAATGGCAGCAGCCATGGAGCTAGAGAGAGCAGGAGGCTAGGGTTGCCCCTGGTGAAGGAAGAAGCCAAACTTTCCTCACACCCTGGCCGGACTAGGCCTCTGCTTAAGGCTACAGTTTCAATTGCAGAAGATAAATAAATCTCAGACACCAGGGCCTTTGCTTGGATCGCCGGGGGGCATGGGCAGTCTGCAAATCACCACAGGCCCCTCACCCAGGCCAATGCACACCCCAAGGGAGCCCCTACTTTTATCCGGGACACCCTTCAGGGAAAACAAGTTGGCCCCACCCATGCACCAGATCTCTATCCTATCTAATAAAAGAGTAATATGCTGATTGACCATCACTCCAGCACACAAAATAGCTTCTTCCATGTGGTCAATGAGTGCACCTCCATGTGGACACAAGATGGTCACCACAAGATGGCCAGCAAGGGAGGGCAGTTGGGAGAGACCAGGCCTGCAATGGGGGGCAACTGGGGGCGATCAAGCCAGCAGGGGAGAGCAGTTAGCAGTGACCAGGCCTGTAGGGGAGAGCAATTAGTGGTGTCCAGGCCTGCAGGGGAGGGAAGTTAGGGGCAAACAGGCTGGCAGGGGAGCAGTTAGGATCAATCAGGCTGGCAGAAGAGTGGTTAGGATATGATAAGGCTTACAGGCAGAAGCATTTAGGGGCAATCAGGAAGGCAGGGAAGTGACCAGTTGGGAGCCATCAGTCCTGGACTGTGAGAGGGATGTCCCAGATTGGAGAGGGTGCAGGGTGGGCTGAGGGCCATCCCCCTGTGCATGAATTTCATGAGCCAGACCTCTAGTTTAATATAGGAAATATCATATGCAAGTTTTGGAAGAGCTGAGGCATCAAATAGGAAACAGTGAGGCCATCCAGTCAGAAGCAAGAGCAGGAAGCAACTATCCCCTTCAGCTGGGGCCAGAGGGGTAGGTCATGTGTCTGACACCAGGGACTAGCATTTCCCTGTGGAAGCTGGGATAACCCAGAGGGACTTGAAGCCATATATCACTTCACAGTCACTGCAGGAGACAACACCCAATTCAGATGTAAATAAGGACACACCTACTTATTCCCTCCTAGCTCACCTCTAATTTGCCATCAATCCTGTTCCCAGTTGACCCAGAGCCTGGCAGCAGCAGAATACAGATGCCAACCTCCCTGAGCTATGGACAGAGTGAGGGAAAGGTGAGGAATGGAGCTAAGAACTGACATAATGGCATCTGTAATTTTTAAAGAGTCCAGGTAAGTTTGTGCATCATCCATGGCTGTGAACCTCTGATATATAACAGTGTGTATTATTAGAAGGCAAAAACCACATCTTGTTTGCATCATGTTCCCAGAAGTGAGCATGGTGACTGGCATATAGCAGCTGACTAAATTAGTAAGATGTTTGTAAAATAAATAGCTGGGAGAGGATATGCAAGGGGCATTAGTAAAAGAGGGATCAGATGAAGGCAGTCTGGGCAGGAGGGAAAGTATGACCTGAGGTGACAATAACTAGGTTTCACTGTGGACAAGTGGGACATCTCAGGGACCTTGCCAGCACATACTGCAAGGGCAAGGGCAAGAATGGGATAATGGTCAGGCTATTTGACATTCCAATTAGAGAAGAGGTGGTTTTGGCTGGACCATGATGGTGGGTGGGAGACAGAAATGGGCACATATATATCAGATCTATTGTATAAATACAATCAATCTTGCTTACTTCAAGCTGTGCACCATGGGTACAGAATTAAAGACATAAACTTTGGTTTCAAGAAACAATAAGCTAGTGGACAAATCCTGGGCACCCAAGAGACATAGTCAACGAAAGGCAGAGCGCAGTGCAAGTACTGGCTCCATCTCCCAACAACTTGCTCTCACCTGTTCCATGGACACAGTAACATGTTCATTCGTTCCCACTGGGCAAAGTAAGGCAGGGCAGCCCTATCTGACTTAGTCATGTTTACCACTGTGTTAACAGCAATCTTCTGTTTTCCATTAAAATGGTTTTATTTTAGAGACTTATCCTGTTGAATGCAAGAGACCAATATAACAGATCATATTATAGATATATGACAATTAACCATGACTTTACCCTTCAGCTTTATTGAGATACAAAATTCAGGCAGAGAAGGGGGTGGTCCCTTAGCCCAGCCTGCACCCTCTTGCAATCTGGGAATTCTGGCTCCTAACAGCTTACTTGCCTGCCTGACTAATCTCCCCCATCAACTCGCCTGCCTGCCTGATCACCCCTATTCACTTGCCCGCCTGCCTCAGCTCCCCTAATCCCTCTGCCTGCCTGCCTGATCACCCCTATTCACTTGCCTGCCTGCCTCAGCTCCCCTAATCCCTCTGCCTGCCTGCCTGATCACCCCTAATTATTTATCTACTGCCTGCCTGATCGCCTCTAACCACTCTACCTGCCTGCCTGATCACCCTAATAGCCTCTGCCTCATCTCCCACTACTGCAGCTTCATCCAGAAGTACATCTGGAATGATGTCTGGAAGGTCATTCAGCTGTCCAGTCTAATTAACATATTATACTTTTATTATTATAGATAACTGACATAACATTGTATAAATTTAATATGTACAATGTGTTAATTTTTACATTTATATATCACAAAATGATCACAGCTTTAGCTACTACCTCCATCATGTCCCATATTTACCATTTTGTTTTTCTGATGAGAACATTTAAGATATATTCATTTAACAACTTTCGAGTATATAATAAAGTTTTATATAATAAAACTTTCGAGTATTATCTATCTATCTATCTACCTACCTACCTACCTACCTATCTACTTACCTACCTACCTACCTACTTACCTACCTACCTACTGGAGGCTCGGTGCACAAAATTCATGCATGGGGTGGAGGGGTGTCCTTCAGCCCAGCCTTCTCCCTCTACAATCTGGGACCCCTTGAGGGATGTCCGGTTGCCTTTTTAGGCCCAATCCAAATAGATCCAAATAGGATAGGGCCTAAACAGGCAGCTGGATATCCCTCTCACAACTGGCTCCCAACTGGTCACGTCCCTTTCTGATTGCCCCTAACCGCTTCTGCCTGCCAGCCTGATCACCCCCTAACCACTCCCCTTCCATCCTGATCAATGACTAACTGCTCCCTGTGGGCCTGATCAACCCTAACTTCCCTTACCTGCAGGCCTGGTCAACCCTAATTGCCTACCCCAGAAGGCCTGCCCCCCCAGCTGCCTTTCCCTGCAGGCCTGGTCACCCCAACTTACCTCCTCTGCTAGCCTGGTCACTCCTAACTGCCCTCCCCTTCAGGCTTGATCACTCCCAACTGCTCTCCCTTGCAGACCTGGTCCCTGCCAACTGCCCTCCCCTGATGGCCTTCTTGTATCCACATGGAGGCAGAATCTTTTGACCACTTCGGGGCATTCATCTTGTGTGTTGGAGTGATGCTCAATCTGCATATTACTCTTTTATTAGATAGGATAGAGGCCTGATACATGGGCAGAGGCCAGCTGGTTTGCCCTGAAGGGTATCCTAGATCAGAGTGGGTATACCCTTGAGGCATGGGGTGGCCTGGGCGAGGAACCTGTGGTGGTTTGCAAGCTGGCCACACACCCCCAGTGACCCAAGTGGAGGCCCTGGTATCTGGGATTTATTTATCTTCTACAATTGAAACTTTGTAGCCTGGAGTGGAGCCAAGCCTTCCGCTCACACAGCCATTGAAACTTTGTACGTGCTGGCCAGTGTGTGCAGAAAGCTTGGCTTCCTCCATCACCAGGGGCAACCCAATCTTTCCTCCTGCTCTCTCTGAGGCTGTAGCCATCTTGGTTGGGTTAATTTGCATACTTGCTCTGATTGGCTGGGGGGCATGGCTGGTGGGAATGGTTTGTTGGTATAGTGGAGGTGCAGTCAATTTGCATATTACTCTTTTTTTAATATATTTTATTTTTTACAGAGAGGAAGGGAGAGAGATAGAAAGTCAGAAACATCGATGAAAGAGAGACATTGATCAGCTGCCTCCTGCACGCCCCACTGTGGAGATGTGCATGCCCCCAAACAGAATCGAATCCGGGACCCTTCAGTCCGCAAGCCAACGCTCTATCCACTGAGCCAAACTGGTCTTGGCTGCATATTACTCTTTTATTAGATAGGATAAAGAGGGAATATGAACATTTGTCTGGCACACCTTAACAGTCACAACCAGCTCAAATCCTTAACGGTCATGGTGAACGCAGCTCAGAGCTTGACCTCAACCCAGGGGACACACAGATGGGAGCCTCTGCACATGGGCTTCAGAGGAAACACCTTTACCAGCCTCTCATTGACTAAGCTCCCTTTACTCCACTCACAGTGTTCTTAATAACTTGGGTAATAAAAATCCAAGAAAGTGATCTAGAGTTTTTTCCACCTCCCTCCTGGAGGAAAAACAATGGTCTGCTGCTGAAATGACTAAGAAATGTCATATCCTTCCCTAGCCATTTTGGCTCAGTGGATAGAGCCTCAGCCTGCAAACCACAGGGTTTGGGTTCAGTTCTGATTAAAAGCATGTACCTAGGTTGCAGGCTCCTCCCTGGCCGGGGCCCAGGTCAGGGCTCATGCAGGAGGCAACCAATTTAAGTGTCCCCCTCACATTGATATTTCTTTGTCTTTTCCTCTCTTCCATGCTCTCTAAAAATCAATGGAAAAATATCCTCAGATGAGGATAAAAAATAAAAAAGAAAAAGAAAAAAGAAATGTCATATCCTATGAAAGAAACATCTTGAAAATGTCTAAAGAAATTTGTCATTTTTTTGTGGTGAATATACTGGAGTCCATGTTAATGAAAACATCTTGGTGGCTGTGGCAGCTGGCAGTGGCAGCAGCAGCGGAGTGATGGGGTTGGTCCCTTCCTTCCGCAGAGGGAGGCCAGGCTGCAGCTTAGGCCAGCTCCACACAGAGGGTTTCCAGACTGTGAGAGGGGACGGGCTGGATTGAGGGACACCCCCCCAACCCCAGTGCACAAATTTTGTGCACCGGGTCTCTAGTTAACTATAACCACTATGCATGCAATAGATCCCTAGGACTAATGCATCTTGTGCCCCAGTTCAGTCTTTATTGTACCAGAATATGAATTGATTCCTATCCCTCTGGACTAACTGATTTATTAAAAATTTAAAATCAGAGGCCTGACATTGTTTATGTGCATCATTTCTTCCTTTATTAACAGCTTCTGTGAATAAGAAGCCAGGTGTGAGGATATCTCACACATGCATGTTCCTTGTGGGATGCTGCATAGCACCTTGTGGCTGCATCTGATCACAGAATTTCCTGGTCTTTAGGAGAAGTATCCCATGCTTCAGACCTCCCACTAACTAAAACTTTCTTTCGCTATTTAGCCTACATGTTTCTTTACTAAACTTCTCCTGGAAATTTTAATGATGCTGTTGATATCACCAACAGATGTCTTTCTTCTTTGGCTGTTTATTCTATGAGCAGTTACTGCCTCATAAATCTTCCTCTTTCACTTGCTGTTCAGGTAAGAAATGTGGTTTGTATTAATATCTTTGATTGTCCATTATAAATCCATACTCAGAATCACTTAATTGTCTTTACTGCTTTTCTTTCAACCCTATCATATTTATTACATTTGTCACATGTTTCTCCAAACAAACAATTTAAGTTCGTTGTAGGAGTCAAGGAAAATGACACTGGCTTTGTATTGGGGTCTCTAGAGAAATCCCTTACCAAAGAAGTTGACAGTGTGGGAACAGGAATCAGTAACAGGTTCTCAGTGGACAAGAAACCAAGACTGTCAGCATAAAAAGAGCCCAGGCTGGGCACTCAGGCATTGCCCTGAGTGCTTTAAGCAATGAATAGGAGGGTACAGAAGCCATCACACAATTTAATGAAGATAATAGTACACTTCTCCTTATCTTGACCAAATGAATTTTTTAAAAAAAAGCAAAATTAGGGCAAAAACAAGACTAAGTGATAACTATGTATCTACCAACAGGAAATTCTGTCAAATAAAATTTAAACCAAAGCTAAGGAAGATAAAAGAACTTGATAAAATCTCCATCTCCTACCAAAATCAGTTTGGCTCAGTGGATAGAGCGTCAGCCTGTGGCCTGAAAGGTCCCAGGTTCGATTACATTCAAGGGCATGGACCTTGGTTGCAGGCACATCCCAGTGGGGGCATGCAGGAGGCAGCTGATCGATGTTTCTCTCTCATTGATGTTTCTAACTATCTATCTATCCCTCTCCATTCCTTTCTGTAAAAAATCAATAAAATATAGTATCAATCAATCAATCAATCAATCAATCAAATCCCCATCTCCTAATCCCGAAGAAAACAATGCAATGCTGTAGGAAGCAAGTGGCAACATCTGGAAAACTATTCTGCCTACTATCCTACTGGGGTTGAGTGAGTCCAGAGCAGTATAATGAGAAAAAAAAACCAACAAAACAAAACCACTGTTGCCATTTCTCACTTTCTTCAGGAATCTCTTTAGTTAATTAGCATACAGTGACTTACACATATTTTATGTTTGATGAGTTTTTAAATCAATATAAAGAGTATTTTAATAACCCAAGAAATGTTCCCTACTCTGTTTCTATAGATCAGCTTTTCCTGTTGGATAGTATCGATGAGTGAACTTTTTGCGTCTGGCTTTTTTGGCTCAAAATAATATCTTTGAGATTTAATCATATTGTTACAAGTATTAGTAGTTACAGTGGTACCTGGGTTCTTGAACTTAATTTATTCCAGATTCCAGAAGGATGGTTGAGAAACAACTTTTTTGAAAACCAAATCATTTTTTCCCCATTAGAAATAATGTAAATAGAATTAAGTTGTTCCAGACCCCTACATGATTCCCTGTTTTGTTTTTATTTAAAAATATATATTTTTTATTGATTTTAGAGAGGGAGAGGGAGATATAGAAATATCAATGATGAGATATTGTGCCTCCTGCACACCCCATACTGAGGATAGAGATTACAACCCAGGCTTGTGCACTGACCGGAAATAGACTCATGACCTTCTGGTTCATAGATTGATGCTTAACCACTGAACCACACTGATTCCCTCTTTTAACCTTTCTTATATACAGTGCATGTCTAATGCACTATTTAGTTTATAAACAAACACTTCTTTTCTTAAACTTCTTGGAACCCCTCCCTCGCCCCCACTAGCCTTAAAACAATCACTTTCAGCACTTATTCCAGGCAGGGGTGACTTTTAGAAGGATTTGTATGTGGTATCTTCACTTTTCTCACATATCACTGCCTCTTAAAAGCTGTCACTGACTCACTGCTGTTATTTATCCAGATCAACAAGCATTTTTCTACCTGTTCAATTGCCTGTGACCATTGTTCTTTCACACCCTCTGCAACATTAGCACTCCTGGTGATCTTTATGTTTTAAAATTGTGCTATTCATCCATTTCACCAGCAACAGAAGCAAGGATACCAACCAAAGTATTCACAGCACAATTTTTTGAGATGTTAACAAGGCAAGGGTAAGCTGTAAATTTACTAATATTGGCTCATTCTCTCCTCAGTGTGTGACCTGAAAGACACTTTTTGTGTATTAGCATGAAAGGGTCATCAGGTCAGAACCTAAATTGATTAAGATATTTTTTCCATGAACAACTTGGTCAAGAACCAAATTGTTTGAGATTGGAGATGTTTGACAATTGAGGTTTGATTGTAATTACTTTTTATTGCTGAATGATAGTTTATTTTATAAATATACCACAATTTGTTTATCCATTGTCCTATGATAGACATCCGGAATTTTCCCAGTTTGGGGCTATTATCAATAGACTACTATAAAAATTCTTGTTCAAGTACATATTCTTTATTATCTTGGCTAAATACCTAAGAGTAAAATTGATGGTTAATGGGGTAGAATTATGCTTAATTTTTATCAATTTGATTATTTATTATACTATCCATATTTCTGCTGATATTTTATATATTTTGATGCATTGTGACCATATTTTCCTTTATGATACTGAGCATAGTTATAATATTTGTTTAAAATCTTTATTTGCTAATTGCAATATCTGGATCTGTTAGGATTGGGATCAGAGATTTTCTTTAAACTGAGAATTGGCCACATTTTCTGGTTCTTTGTGTATGGGGTAACTTTGGATAGTATCCTGGACACTGTAAATGTTATGTATAATATTTTGATTTTATAATATTCTTCCTAAAAATGTTGATTTAATTTTTTGTTTGTTTTATTGACAATTAAGTTGGTTGAATTTGTGCTGAAAACTGTCTCGTGAGTAGCAACTCAAATATCAGTTCAGTTCTGTCTCCTAGTTGAGTGCTCCAAATTTGTCTTGTGTCTACAGGGTTCAGAAGTGACCAGAGTTCAGCTAGTGCTCTCCCTTCTCTAGCTAACTCCTTCCCATGATCCTCTCCCTCAGTTTTTATGATCATCTTTGCCCCAGTCTCTGTTCTCTGGTTCTTTAGACAGAGAGGCTAATGGAGTTTCAGTTATCCCTGGTGATACTTTTTGATACAGATTTACAAAGCACCCCCTACCAAAGTATTGAATCCCTATCAGATTATGAGCTTGTGTTCAACTCCAATGCCTTCAGTTTGTTGTGTATTTTGTCCAAAGTTTATACTTGCTATTTACACGAGAGTCAGCCTGGTTGGAGCTGAGTTAGCCACACAAAAAAATAGGACCATCACTTCCATATTTTGAGAAACTTCTGAAGATTTACTTATAAAGAGCTTGGACCATTTCACGCTCCTATTGACAATGTATGACAATTCCAGTTCTGTTTCACCTCTATTTATTAAATTAGTCATTACAGACCTTCTAGTTGTTATTAATTGCATGTCAGTATAATTTCATAGCATTTCCTGATACCAGGTAATGTTGAATATTCTTATATTTTCCTTTGTGGAGGAAAAATTTTTCCTGTCTAATTTTTAATTGAGTTGTTCATACTTTTATTGACTATTATAATATATACCTTATATATTTTGAATGAGTCCTTTGGTCAGAGATAAATAAAAAAAAGCATTTACCAATCTGTGTTTTACCTATTTTCTTAATGGAGTCTTTTGATAAGCAGAAATTCTAAATTATGATAAAGTTAAATTTATTAGTCTATATTTTTGTGAATATTGTTCTTTGTGTTCTATCCAAAACATTCTGCTTACCTCAAAGTCACTAAGGCATTCGCCTATATATTTATTTAGAAAGTATTTATTTCTGACTGCTATAGTTCACCTCACTTTATTTTTATAGAATGACAAAGAGATTAATTTTAGTTTTTTCTATAATTAGTTCCTCTAGCACAATTTTTAAAAATATTTTCCATTCACCAAAAAGTAGTTGATTATACATATCAATCAATTTCTGTACCCAACCTATTTCATTTTCTATTTGTCTATTCTTATGCTGATACTATAGTTGCTGTATTTTAGTAGCTTTGTGCTAAGATTTAAAATCAGATAGTGGACATCCTTCAGTTTTGTTTTTACTTTCTAAAGATTATTTAGGCTACACTAAGTCCCTTGAATTTCCATATAAATTTTAGAGTCAATTTATTGATGTCCTTTAAGAAATCTGATGGAATTTTGGTGGAGATTTCTCCAATTTGAGAAAAATGAACAGCTTAACATTATTTTCTTGCAGTCTATGAACAAATTATAAGATCTGAGATTTTTTTTTGCCAATGCTTTATAATTTTCAATGTAGACATCTCAAGCCTCTTTTATATGATTCGTTTTAATATATTTGCTAGTTTTAATAAAACCTAAATTATGTTTTGATTGTTGTTGCTAAATTATATACAATCAACTTTTCATATATTAGCTTTGTCTATAGCAACCTTACTAGATTCACTTATTAGTTATAGTAGATTTTTTTGTAGATTCAATAAAATTTTCAGTTATATAGGATCAGGTTATCTAGGAATAAAGAACTTTTACATTTTCTTTCCCAATGTTTTTTTACTTTTTTCCTCCTGCATTTTTTCATTGGCTAAAAATTATATTTTAGTAGAGGAAAATAATGGTGTGACTTGACATACATGCTTTCTTTTTTAAAATATATTTTATTGATTTTTTACAGAGAGGAAGGGAGAAAAGGAGGGATAGAGAGTTAGAAACATAGATGAGAGAGAAACATCGATCAGCTGTATCTTGCACACCCTCTACTGGGGTCTGCCCGCAACCAAGATACACGCCCTTGACCGGAATCAAACCCAGAACCTTTCAGTCCCCAGTCCAACATTCTATCCACTGAGCCAAACCAGTTTCGGCTTGCTTTTTTCTTTATCTTGGAGGAAAAGGATCTAATGTTTCACAATTAAGTATGATATTAATAATAGTGTTTTTTTTTATAAATGTTCTTTTTCTGGTTAAGGTCCATTAATTTCACTTCTCTTGGAGTTGGTTTTGTTTTTGTTTTAAAATCATTAATGTGTGTTGAACCTTGCCAAGTATAATTTCTACTCCTAAAAGATGATGGTATGATTTTATTCTTCTATTTTTCTTAACATAAATTACATTGATAAATTATTAAACTATTAAACCAACATTATATTTCTGAGTTTAATGCTCACTTGTACACAATGTGTTATCATTTCTATATATTGGTTACTTGGTTTGCTAACATTTTGTTAGGACAGGTTTTATCTGTGTTTATGAAGATTATTGGTCTACAATTGCCTTTTCTTAGAACAGTTTTGTTATAAGGCTAATGCTAACCTTAAAATTAATTTTTAACTTTCCCTCATTTTCCACTTTCAAAGAGTTTGCATGTAATTGCTATTATTTCTTCCTTAAAATGTGGTAGGATTCATCAATGAAGCCATGCAAGCCTGCAAGTTTTCTTTCTTTTTTGTAGGAAGATTATTTTTTTAATTACAAATATAATTCATTCAATAAATATATAGCTAGTTAGAGTTTCTATTTATTGTGTGTCAGTTTGATATATTTAGTTGATCAAGGAATTTTTCAATTTCATCAATTGTTTCATTTATTGATTTAACTAGGTTTATAATGTCTCATTATTATAGTTTATTATATCTGTAGAAACTGAAATAGTATCTTCTCATTCCTCTTTATCTGGTAATTTGTATTTACTCTCTTTTTTAAAAGTTTTATTATTTTCATTTTTTTCAAAAATTAGCCTTTTTTATTTTTTATATTATTTGCTTTGTTTTCTGTATTTTTTAAAATCATTTTTCTATTCTAATTTTGCTTTCATTTCCTCTTTTCTAGGTCTCTGAAATTGAAACTTTATCATTTATATTAAGCTTTCTTTTATAAGTGTTTAAAACTATAACACTTTTTTCTAAGTATTATATTCACTGCATTTCACAAATTTGATGTTGTATTTTGATTATTAACAGTTTAAAATATTTTATAATATGTTTTGTAATTTCTGCTTAGACCTTTTGGTTAAGCAGAATTGTTGAATTATGTGGTGATGCTATTTTTAATTTTCTGAGAAATTTCCATACTGTTTTCCAAAGGGGCTTCACATCAGGGCCTTCCTAAAGGCAGCAAAAAGTTTAATTTTATCTGGAAAACTTTAAATCTGTGGTAAGGAGAATAGACATTTGAGTAGACCAAAGGCTTAAAAACAAAAGACAAATGTGTGACTACCTTTTCCAAATAACACACTGCTGACTGAGTTCCTGTTCATCAGCAAGCAATAAGCTCATGTCATTTTGAAATAGGAGATCAATCTGAGGCCATAGGGACATCTTTCAAAGGGAAAGGCTATTGCCCCATCTTAGCAGAGATGGTGCCCTGTGATATGGTTCCATCAAACAGAAGGAAAATGATTAATGAAAAGTTATTCAGCTTATATGACCTCTTGCCTCTGAGATAGAGATTCTACCTTATGGGCAATACTGTAACTGCCTTTGCTCTCTGTTCTCTGTGGAAGATGTTCATATAAAGCCTAGGCATACAGGAAGGAAACATGGACTGAATCATCTATCCTATCCTATATAATAAAGAGCTAATGCTAATTAGACTGGATGGAGAACCAACCTTCCAGAATGACCAGTGGGCAGTGTATGGGGCTGCAAGGCAGTTGGGGCCACAAGGCAGCAGGAGCTGCGAGGGTGGAGCCCATTGGAGGAATTTCGTGCATTGGACCTCTAGTTTTCTTATAAAGAGCAAGACTGGTTGAGTAGTATCCATCCAGAAATGAGCACACCAAACAAAACAGTATGATGTAGGGTAGCACAGAATTCTCCAACAAAAATAGAAGGGAATAAATATAAGCTGCAAAAATGGATGAAGGCTATACTTCTGAGGATGAGTTATTTCCAGGGCTGTAAGAATGATTAAAATGTTGTATTTTTCAGTATAACTAAGAAACAAGAAATGAAAGTGGATAAGATGAAGCTCTGAAGTAGAGTCGAGGAGCCAACCGGCCGTGATGAGAAAATAATCATGAGACAAACAAAGCAGCTGTAAAATAAGGAGAGTAGCAGCATAGACTGAGGTAGCAATAAACACTGGATGGTGTGGAGGATGCTATCCACAAATCAGAAGAAAGTTAGAAAGACACAAAGGCAATCAGGCAGCAGAAGATTTCCTGAATAATTATTGATAATCTTAATATATAGCAGGCAACATTACTGAAAAAAAAAATGATTAAAACCAAGATACATCTTGGTGAATGTACTTCATTTTAAGAATGAATTCTCCATCATTTAGATCAAGACTCCCCCATATCAGCAACAGTTGCATGTAGGACCACATAGTCCTCTGTTGGGACTGCCCTGTGCATGGTAGAGTGGGTCACAGCATCCCTGACCTGGAGTACCTGTCCCCAGAGGGGCAAAAATCAGCCGGTTTGGAACCACTATGGCAGAGTGAACATGTCACCTAAAGGGCAAAGTTGGACTGTTTGCCTTACACCATAGCACACCCAAGGCCTAGGTGCAGGTCCAGGGTATTCAGGGAGAAGAATGTGCCCCAGGATTTTCTCTGCTCAGTCAAGCTGTTGTTCATAGAATTGTTTGCAGGCCTTAAAAACCAGCATGAGAATGAATGCCAATCATGAAAGAGCAGGAACACAGGAGGAAATTTACAGAAAAACCCACAAATACTCCCTCATCTGAAAGTATCTAAGAAGATAATGTGCAGTGGGGCCAGTGTCCTTGGACACTTCTTATACTACTCTGATGGATGATCTGTGCTCATGCCTCAGAAACTCAAAAGCATACATTTTATAAGCTTAAAAACTTAACATTTCTCTTAAATTAATCATGAATGAATGGAAATATTTGTCTAACATATTTATTACCCTGTTGTTTGTAACAGAGAAAATGGAATTGAATATAAATATATTACAATAGAGGACTGATCAATGCATTTATGTGGCAGTCATAAAAAGTCATTTTGAATAGAAATCTTACTGGCATGGATAAAACTCTAACCATGAGAAAAAAGAAATATAAACACACACATACATTGAGAAAGTGACTAATTTAAGGTAATTGCACCAAAAGCTACAGTATTTATCACTGGAGAGAATATTGTTGCTATCTTTCTTTTTTTGTGTGTGTGATGTTTCTGTATTTAACATTTTCTATAATCTGTATTTACTATATTTGCTACTACTTTTATAATTAAAAAAACATCTGGAAAAATAAAAGCATAAACTAAAGAGATATTTTTATTGAGCATTTATTCTAAATTTGGGGGTAAAATTAAATTCATTCCAGTGATCTATTAGAGTGTACAAAATATTCTCATCAGACTCTTCTGTTCTTATTTGGGCTGACCTTGGGAAGTAATAGTTCAGATTCCACCAAATCCCCCAGGTCATATTATCATAGTAGTCACAATCATTATGTGCAGTCTCCAGAGATACCGAAGCATGGCAGGGAAGCCAGCTAACAGGGACTCCTGCCCCCTTTAAGGATGGAATGCATTGATCCCCAAAAGCCCTGGACTTCACTGTCTGATTCAACAGCTCACTTGCAAAAAATCTCTCAGCTACACAGGGAAATCTAAAGCACTGGAATATGACTTGCAAAAATTAAATTGGCAGGGAATGTGACAATAAAGTTGTCTAATGTGTTCCAGGGTTATGGTGAGGAGGTGATTTAGAATAGCCAAGGGCAAGAACAATTTGAAATCCACTGCTGAGTGGTGAACATTTTCAGAGTCTGAGGCCTGGGTTGGGTGTACAGCATTTCAGGGCCTGACAGGAAGAAGTAAGAGGCCAGCTGAATGCTTGCCAGACAAAAAAATTTAGACTCCCCTGCCCAGCCCCGCTCACACTCACACACAACAATGGTTCTTTCTTCCTTGTTTGAAATGCAAAACAGTCACTGCTCTGTTTCTACAGTTGTAGAATGAAATCATCTCTGCAGAGATTTAACAATGTGTTGCCTTTCTATTGCTGGGTTGCTCTTTCCTTATTATTCTCTCTTTTTCTTTCCCCAGATTTCAGGTCTCTATAGGCTAGTTCCAGTGTCTGTGAACACCATGCCCAGGACTCCTGAGTAAGGAAGAAAAGGACACAACATGGAGTAGAAGCAAGAGACATCGCATGAGAGAAAATGAAATCTGTAGGTTTCAAGCCATAGTGATTTGAAGCTGCTTGCTATTGCAGCATGATCTAGGCAAAGCTGACTCATCAGGAGATGATACAACTACTACTGGAATTAAGACACACAGGTTCAGATATGCTCCATCCTAATGCACTACTTGGAATGCAGTTGGCACTCAACAGATGTTAGAAGTAATAAATGCAAGGAAGAGATAGTGTTTCCAGTGCCAGTCTTGTCATTGGCACACTGAGATTATCACTTGATTTTATCTATAATTAAGGACACAGACGGGTGCTCTGTTTGCTCTGTTGTGATGAGCCAACATGAAAGTGTTCACAAAGATAAGAATAAGATAAAAAGTGTTGTATGGATGAACTTAACTTATTCAAGTCATTAAAAACAAGTGTTATTTCTATTCCATTTATTTGAGGGGGAGGTTAGTCATTTATTCTTAATATATGCACAATTTGATTTTTTTTCTCTTGCCTGTAAACAAGGTAGGAAATAGATAAATGGAATACATATAATGAAAGTCAAGATAGCTAGTGTCTAAGCCTGGGGAATTTATCAAGTAGCTTTTGTGTCCTCACCTAAGACACATCTCATCTATGGACCCCAGTTTCTTTATCTACAAAATAAGATTTATAGTCAATATCAAGTTTAACATTCAGGAGGGATTTCATGTGGACATAGTCATAAGGCTGGGTGTCAAGAATAATGGTGAATTGATTTGTAGCCTCTCCATGTCTTCGATTGGGACTACAGCTTTGCCCTGCATGGCCATATCGTGATCAACGACTGACCACATATAACAGTAGTCCTATAAGATTATGATGTAGCTGAAGAATTCTTACTGCCAGGACACCATAGCAATCATGTCATAGTGCAATACACTACTTACATGTTAAACCTACTGTGCTGCTAGGTGTATAAAAAAAGTATAGCACATATAATTATGAAAAGTACATAAGACTTGATAATAAATGACTATGTTACTGGTTTATGTATTTCCAATATCATCATTATTATATAGTGCACTCTTTCTATTTATAAAAAAAGTTTGCTAATAAACAGTTGGCTGTGTTACCCTGCCAGCAGCCTCATATATATCATATTTATAGTGTCTTGTCATTGCATAATTTTCTTTCGTGCTTGATTTTAATCTCTTATTTTGTTCATCATGACCCCTAAGCAAAGAAAATTCACTGCTAATGTTGCTAGTAAGAGGTAATATTCAGTGATTGATCTTGAAGCAAAATTAAGTGATTATGGACTACAAAGATAGAAAATCAGTGATGGTTATTGCTTGCCAGTCAGGCATGTCCCGTTTCATTATGGGTATGATAGCTATGATCTTGAAGAACAAGAAAGAAGTGACAGAAGCTGTTAAAGGATCTGCTTCATTGAAGACAATGAGACTAACAAAAAACCAAGAAGGTCCTATATCAGACATGGAAAAACTTCCCATGCCCTGGGTTTGAACATCCCTATTAGCACAAGGACAGTAACAGCCAAAGCAAAAAGTTTGTTTACGATATTAAAACCAAAGGCTGGACCCACCTACAATTTACTAGTACTGCTAGCTCTGTGTGGTTTTAATGACTTGAGAATCATTATTAATTACATGATTGGAAAGTGTGTGGTGAGTTGTGAGTGCTGATGTGAAGGCAGCTGAAGAAGTTTTGGAAACTCTAGATAAGCTGATTGTGGAGGAAAATTACTTGCTGGAGGAAACCTCTCTATTCTGGAAACGGATGTCTAAAAATACTTGCATTCATAAAGAGGTCTAGTAAATGCCAGGTTTCAAAGCTTTTAATAATAGAATAATAGTCTTGCTTGGGGCAAGGTTGCAGACTACAAATGGAAACTTTTTGTGATCTGGCTCAGTGTGAACCTCTGGGCAGTCAAGCTGATCAATACACACACATTGCGGTATTCTAAAGGAGCAGTAAGAAATCATGGATGACTCAGCTCCTCCTCCAAGATGCCTCCTAGCCCTGCCTGTGTGGTTCAGTGGTTGAGTGTTGTTCTATAACCAGGAGGTCATGCTTTGATTCCTGGCCAGGGCACATGACCAAGTTGTGGACTCTATCCCCAGTAGAGAGTGTACAGGAGGCAGCTGATCAATTTTTCTATCTGATCATTGATATTTCTATCTCTCTCCCTCTCTGAGATCAATATATATTATATTATATTATATTATATTATATTATATTATATTATATTATATTAATTATATTAATTATATTAATTATATTAATTATATATTATATTACATTACATTATATTGTATTGTATTATATTATATTATATTATATTATATTATATTATATTATATTATATTATATTATATTATATTATATTATATTATATTATATTATATGTTATAATATATATTAATATCTTTCTAAATTGCTAGGCCAGTGAAATGGAAAAGTACTGTTTGGAGAACATATCTTTCAAGATTTTGCTTATTGTTGATAACATTCCTGGATATCCTCCTTTTCATGGTGATCTTCATCATGATACCAAAATAGTCTTTCTCCTTCAAACACTACCTCTTCGATTCAACCAAAGAATCAGGAAGTTATAGCAATTTTTAAGGCCTGCAATCTTAGGACTTTTGCCAGGCTATTGCAATCTAGGAAGACACTGATGCAATTCCTGAAGGATTGCAGCACCCATGACTGCATCAAGAAACTTGCTTGGACTAGCAAAATGACATCTGGATGAGGAGACTCAAGAGGTATATCCATGACCACAAAGGATTTGCCAGGCAGCAAAAACCAGCAAGGCTGTGCCTGAGATGACAATGAACTTTATTTAACCTGGATGTGGAGAATGACACCGAGGAGTCCTAGAAGTGACTCCTGAGAAGGTGATTAATAAGGAGTTCTAGGAACTGGATTAGGAATTCATATATGAAAAAAAAGACAAGAGAGAAGAGACTACAGGAGAAGGGAATGAAGAACCTTAAGAACACACACAGTAACGGGTTTAGCAGAAGCTTTGAAGACAAGCTCCTGAAAACTTTGTAAACATAGACTCCAACACCTCAAACTTTTAATTAACATATTTAATAATCTGTGATAATAAAAGCATAATATGTTAATTAGAACAAAAGTTCTTCCAGACATTTTTTCTGATGACCTTCCAGACAAAGCAGGGGCTGCAAGGGAAGCCCGCGTCCCAGGTGCTGAAAGGAAGCCAGTGATGGCAGCTAGGAAAGGAAGGCCTACTCTTGCACAAATTTCATGCATTGGGCCTCTACTATAAGAATATTTGTGGTGTATCATCTGCTTACAAGCAAATATATGGTTTAGAAAAATAGGTAACAAACCAAGCAGACTATCATGGACATAGTTCAGAAAAGAGTGACTCCTCCTCCAAAAGAGACTCAGGCAAGTCCTTCAGGAGGTTTCCAGAAGAAGGCATTGTGTCATAGGATATGAGAGCTTCATGCCTGCTATTTCTCCTGAAGACATCCCAGTGGGACAAACTGTGGGATGAGAGACAGTGATACTGATGATCCTGATCCTAGGTGTATATTTGTGTCTTAGTTTGGAACAATAAAGTTTTCAAAGTAAAATACATCTTTTTATTACATATATTTAATTTTAAAAATAAGAAAAACTTATAAAATTGAGATATTAAGAAATATTTTGTATAACTATACAATACTTAAAACATAAGTGTTTTAAGCTGTGTTATTACAAAAGTCACAGTTAAAAATATTAAAAACTTCATAAGCAAAAATGTTACTAAGCAATTTATTATTGAAGAAATAAAAATTTGTTTTATAAACTTAGTATAGTCTAAGTGTACAGTGTTTATAAATTCTACAGTGGTGGACAATAATGTGCTAGCCCTTCACATTCACTCCTCCCTCACTCACTGACTCACCCAGAGCACCCTCCAGACCTACAAGCTCTATTCATGGTGAGTGCCCTATACAGGTGTATCATTTTTGTTTTTATATCACATATTTATTATGCCTTTTCTATGTTTAATTTCACAAATAATTACCATTGTGGTATTCAGTTCGGTAACATATTCTACAGGTTAGTAGCCTAGGAGCAATAAGCTACATTATATAGCCTAGATGTGCAGTAGGCTAGACCCACTAGGTTTGTATAAGTGTACTCTATGATGTTCACACCATGAGGAAATCACCTCACAATGCCTTTCCCAGAATGTTTCCTCATAGTTAAGTAAAACATGACTGCACATCCACCAATATTTCTAAATAAAAAGTGAACAATAGTTAATTGCCCAGATGCTTCCAAATATCCAGATGTTTGGCATGGTGAGCTAGCATGTGAGTGATTGACTAAATTGCTCCATTTTTCATCCAGACATTTTGGCTTAGTTATATGCAACTTCTTTCCCCAGACCTGGAAGAGAATTCTACATAAGTGTCAGAACCTAAAGTGAAGACCAAGAGAAAAAGTATGGATTCTGAGCCCCTTTTCATATAGATAAAAGCAAACTCAAACTTATAGTTAAGAGAGGCAAAGGTGCTTTTATGGCATCTCTTCAATTATTCTGCTTTGATCTCTCAGTCCAAATATAAGATTCATGACTCTAGATGGGTTAGACCCTTGAAAAATTTAGTGACTAATGAAATCAGCAAGTAAATTAATTTCAGTCCAGCCACCAGGTAAGTCAAAGTTACAAATAAAAGGAGTGGACATCTGAGGGCAATCTCCCTCCTTTGTCTATTCCTCTTTCTGCTCTTGCTACATTCTAAGCTGTGGGCATGCCTCAAGGCTCATTTCCATATCTTTAGCTCCTTCTATTCATCATAGTCAGAAATATCCTATTCATAATAACAATAATCATCTGAGCATAAATATAGAGGGAAGATGGGAATGAACCTAAGCTGCCCCACAGCCTAAAGCCATGCTATCCTGTCCTAGTGGGGGAACAATAAATTGCAACTCTTAAAAAATGTGAGGTAACTTTCAAGTATCCCTCCAAAAAACAGTTACATACGTTCTGGAAAATCATATGGTTGTGTTTATTAGATGAAAGTAAATATTGTAAAATTATGTTGGAAATAAAGAAATAAAAATTGGCCATTCATTAATTTTGACAAATAATCTTTGAGCATTGTGCCAGTGCTCCCTATTAGTAACCTTGTTCTATGATGGTGAATAACAAGCTACTCCAAAACCCAATGTTTAAAGCATTACATGTATTTTTTGCACATGATTCTGAGGGTCAGCAGTTTGAGCTGGGCTCAGCTGGACAGTTCTACTTTTGGCTGGTGTCATATTGCAACTGCAGTCAGTTGCTGTGTTAGCTGAGGACTGGCTCGTCTGTGTTGGCCTCTAAAGGAATAGCACATCTCTGCTTCATGGAGTCTGTCATCTGCTAGCAGGACATCAAGGGTAGTTCTCAAAGTGGCAGCAGTGTTCCAAGAGCTCATGAGGAGTGTGTGAGGTCTCTTGAGGCTTGGAGTTGAAAATGGTACATCACTTTCATCATCTTCCAATCTGAACGAGTCAGATTAGTTGAGATTCAAGAAATAAGAAAACAGACTCAACTTTTCCATGGGCAAAGCTGCAAAGAGTTTTGAAATGCTGTAAGGTAGAAACTGGGACATTCTTACAAACAACCCACCATATTCCTCCAAATACAGTTTCTCTACCCTCACTCTAATTTTTTAGTGAATTTCATCAATAGAGTCCCATGCCTGTTATTCCCTGGTTAGGGATAGTTAATGAGAAATCAGAGCCAGGGAAGATATGAACAAGAAGGGAGACAGTGAGTCTGTGCCCTGGCTTCTCAGGTCAGCTGCTTACCTTAACCAAAGGTGAGTCTTTCCCTGAAGTGCTTGCCTGGAGAAGACCAGTTATGAGAGGGGAACCAGGTCAGTATGGACTGTGGCGCTGTGGTGTATTTTTCTAGTTGACATTATCAGACTCACCTTTTGGAGTAGGTGAGTTTTTACATAAATCTGAAGGTTATGAAGGAACAAACTCTGGTGTCAGGTAAAGAGTTTCAGACAGAGGGGCCTCTGTGCTATAGACAAACTCTTCCTCATAGCACCAGCTCTCTGGCAGCATGAAGATTTCCTATGAATGTCCCATCCCAACCCCCAGCTAAGCAGCTTACTGTAAAATGATCATCTTTTGAACCTCCTGTAATTCTCATGATCTTCCTTAATTCTATCTCAGCAGTGTTATAATATGAATTAAATAAGACAATATAAATGGATCTGTTTATCACAGTTTCTGGTATATAGTTGATGCCTAAAAACTATTCATTTTCTTGTACAGATACCTAAGAAATTTTAAAAGCATTTTGCTACTTTATGTTCACTTATTTTTTAAATATATTTAATTAGAGGCCTAGTGCACAAAATTTGTGCATGGGGGAGGAGGGTTGTCCCTCAGCCCAGGCTGTTCCATCTCCAATCTGGGACCCCTCAAGGGATGTTTGACTGCCCACCAGGATTGGGCCTAAATGTGCAATTGGACATCCCTTTCACAATCCAGGACTATTGGCTCCCAACAACTCATCTGCTTGCCTATCTGCCTGGCCCTAACCGCTTTTGCCTGCCAGCCTGATCACCCCCTAACCACTCTGCTGCTAGCATGATTGACACCTAACTGCTCTCCTGCTGGCTTGATTGTCCCTAACTGCCCTCTGTTGCCAACCTGGTTGCCCCTAACTGTCCTCCCCTGCCAGCCTAGTCACCCCCAACTGCCCTCCCCTGCTGGCTGGTCACCCCTAACTGCCCTACCCTGCTTGCTTAGTCACCCCTAACTGTCCTCCCCTGCAAGCCTGGTTGCCCCGAACTTCCCTCCCCTGCAGGCCTGGTCACCCCCTATTGCCCTCCTAACTGCCCTTCCCTCCAGGCTTGCTCAGCCTCAATGACCTCCCTTGAAGGCCTGGTCCCTCCCAACTGCCCTCCCCTGCTGGCCTGGTCCCTCCCAACTGCCTTCCCCTGCTGGACATCTTGTGGTGGTCATCTTCTGTCCACATGGGGGTGGCCATCTTGTGTGTTAGAGTGATGGTCAATTTGCATATTACTCTTTTATTAGAGCAATAAAAGAGTGGGAGACAGAGATAGCAACATCAATGATGAGGTGCTGATATCTCTGTATGTTTTTTTTATTATTATTTAACAAGTGTAGATAATGGCTATAAACTCCCTAATTTGAAAGATAAGTATTTGACACTTATTGATTCCATCTTCATTCTTCACTACTTTACATGTATATTTTTATATTTGTTTGTGTATTGGCTAAATTTAATTTTAAAATAATACATTTAAATCCCTATTTTTCAAAAAATCAACTTCAGACAGTATATACTGACACCTCACTTAGTAAGGTGAAAATGGTCCCATAGTCTTATCTATGTCACATGTTCATGATTTCACTTCCATCAACTACACTTCACTTCCTATATTAGGTCTTCAATATTTATTTCCTATAGCCTCCACAAGCCTTCCATGGTTTGCCATAAGTTGATTCTAAAAGTTAAAAAACAAAAAATAAACAAACCTAACTATATATATAAAAGCTAAGTGATAGGTACAACTGGAATGGCTGGTCACTATGATATGCACTGCAGCCAGACAACTGGCTAGATCAGGGGTGGGGCCAGCCACCCAACTTCCTGTGGCCTCTTCTTCCCTACCACCTTGGCCTGGATCAACCCTGATTGGCCCTGATTGGGGTAGCCAGCCGGACCCTACCCATGCACAAATTTGTGCACTGGGCCTCTACTACTGTGTAAAGATTTTTATTCTGAAAGCAGTTCTGCCTTATCCATAGCTTTGTGTGGCACAGTTTCAGTTATCTGCAGTCAACTGCAATCCAAAAACATTAACTGGAAAATTCCAGAAATAAAACAATCCATTGGTTTTAAATTGCATGCCATTCCAGGTAGAGTGAGGAAGCCATGGTCCCTCCTGCTCTGTTTCACCTGGGATGGGAGTCGCCCCTGTGTCCAGCCTTTATACACTCAACAGGACAAGAACATGTTTTGATCAAAAAAGAGAGGCCACATTTACATAACTTGTCTTACAGAATGTATTGTTAGTTTAATCTATTATTGTTGCTAATCTCTATTGTGCCTAAATTATAAATTAAACTTTATCACAGGTATGTATGTATAGATTAAAAAAAACAAAACACCATAGTATATATATGTTTTGATACTATCTGTGGTTTCAGGCATTCACCGGACATCTTTGGAATGTACCACCTGGGGATAAGGGAGGACTACTATATGCATACATATGTCTCTGCCATGTAGGTTTTGGAATTTTTGTTAATCCTCGCCAATGATATTTTTCCATTGATTTTTAAAGAGGGAGAGACAGAGAGAGAAACATCCATGTAAGAGAGACATATCTATTAGTTGCCTCCTGCACATGCCCCAACCAGGACCAGGATCAAGATTGCAACCCTGGGTCTGTACCCTTGATCAGAATTGAACCTGGGATCCTTCAGTCCACAGGCCGCTGCTCCGTCAATTGAATCAGACCTGTTAGGGCTATCTAAACATTTGTTAAAATTTAAGTGTTGGTTTTGTTTGTTGTATTAATAGTTGTTAAACTGCTATGTGTCAGGTGTAGTGAGGTGAGCAAAAGACTCAATACCTGGCCTTGGAAGAACTGGTGGGAAAGATAAAACCAAGCAGATGAGTAAAGAACTACTAACCTGTAAGTGCTTTCAGGAGAAGCATGGGGCATCTAGGAGCTTATGATAGAGAAGCCTGAAATAGGCAGGAGGAGCAGGGAGCACCTCTTTATACAAGTCTATTTACTCAGAGACACACAGGATGAGCAGACATCACTCAGGGATCAATGTTATGCTCATGTGCAGGTGTGTTTGTGGGGAGAGAGGCAAGCAGTGTGAAAGCAGTGAAATGGGAAAGAGCTGGACATCAGGAACTGGCGATACTAAGCCTTGTGAAAGGTGCTGAGGACTCTGGCTTTTATTCTCAGTTCAGGGGAAACCACCCCAGAGGTAAGAAGGAAGTATGTACATATACAGAAGCCTCTGATGATGGGACCAACGAGGAGGGTTTGGGACTAATAAATGAGATCATGGAGATTACTAGTAGTTCTCAGCATAGAGTCTGGTGTTTAGGAAGTGTTATATAAATACTAGTACTCAGCACTTTTATTTTCAATTAAAATTAATTGGAAAATGATTACAACTCTGTGAGCTTCGTCTGCCTTCCTTGTAAAATGAGGGTAATGTCTATCCCAAAGTGCAAATGTGGTCCAGGGGCATGTAATAAGCTAGGAAGCATAACTAGTTATTGATGGATGGCTGTGGCCAGGGCAGTGGCCTTACTTCACTCTCATCCTGAGGATATTATCCGGATTGTAGAAACTGTTCTTGGCTCTCAGAGACTAAGCATGTGAGCATGTGTAGCCTGGCGATGGCGTGCAACACTTCTCTTTGCTTTGACATTGAGTGCTTTTCTTCCTTAACGCTCCCCAGATCTCTGTGTAGGCATAGAGGTGTCTGCCAGGCCTGCACAGGGAACATTCGGCATGCACATGAGCCTTGGCACTCTTCCTGCCACCGCTGCCAAAGTACCCAAACCTGAGGCGGCAGCACTGTGGGTTAATGACCACCGGTGGAAGCTTTTAGAAATGTGTGGTTTCTATTTGTGCCAACGGGGGTTGCTCCTCTGGCCCCCATTTTCTGCAGGTGGTCCATTTAATTTCACTCCCAGCCACTACTTTCTGCTTTGATTCAGGGAAATGACTTGTCTTTCCCATACATTTCAAATTCCAGAATCCTTTACATTTCCTGTGTTGCCTCCTTCTCCCTCATCTCCAACACCCTCAAACTCAAGTGCAAAAAAAAAAAGAAAGATTAAAAAAATCCTACAGAATAAAAAATGTCCACGAGTCTGAACCAAATCTGGCATCATTTATACCTGAGCAAACATTTGACTCTGGCCGGAAACGGTTTGCTTCAACACCTGAAGCTTTTTTTTTTAAATGACCTTATTTTAATGGTTTGATTTTGACAAATCCTGGGCTCTTGCTGAAAGGGATATCTGAGACACCTCATTTCTCAAACCGGTGACAGGAGTTTATGAAGTCTAGGCCCGTTCAATGAGGCGGAGCTAAAGGCAATTCTAAGAAATGAATAGGAGTTACCAGTTTGGTCAGGCCCTGAACGGGTGAAGCCTGGGGCACACATAGCATCACTGAGGTTAAGAGAGGAAGGCTTCTTGGAGGAGGCAATGTTTCACAGCAGCAGCTGAAGGACTTGGAGGACAAGAAGACACACATCCCTGAGGCCCTTCCTGGAGGCAGGGGAGTACCGAGGCAGGGCACCATGAGCAGATAGTGGAAGTTTGGAGGAGATATTTCTATAAGAAACCAAAAGAAACCTGGACTTCACTAGAAAGGAACCTGGACATCATGACAGGACCCCTGGCCTGGTGGAAAGTTTGAAAACAGATGGGTATTGCCCAACACATGCTTGAGCAAGCACACGAGTGTTGGCCTGTGTGTGCAGAGCTCCAGGCTTATGCTCCACACATTTTCTCAGAGACGAGTAAGCACAAGACAGCCACAACCATCTCACTATTCACTTTGGAGAGCTAAAGGACACCACCATACCACATTCCGGGGGTTGTTAGGATGAAAAGCGGGAATTAACGAGTGCAGCAGTAGACTCTCTGAGGTGAGACCCCTGTCCACCAAGGCGACATACTTCCCAGCAAGACAGTGGGCTGTGGTGACTGACACAGAGGCTGTGACTGGGAAACAAACCAAAGCAAAATGAAGAAAAAAACACATCTCTCCGACCCAATTTCCTCATCTGTGAGGTAAGTATCTTGGGGGTGCCTTCACTCAGAATTTGGGGAGTATTTTCAGGCCCTCCCTGGAGATTGGGGGTTGGAAATCTTGATTACTCTGAGGATAAACACAGTACGAGACCTTGGCCTGCATTTCAGGCCACAGTGACAGCCCACTCACTTCCTCTGACCCAGCACACCCCCTCTTGCTGGTGGCCTCACTACAATTTGAGGGAGTTATCGGCTGATCTGCTAATGCTAATTATCGGGAAAAAGGGTGCCCAGTGAAGCCAGGGCTCTGGTGTGTGCTAGTGAAACATCAGAGCAGCTCAAGCTCAGAGGAGAGCTTGACAGTTCCCACAGACAAATGACCAAAGGATCAGTCTGCTTTGTGGTTATGCTGCGTCAAGCTGAGATGGGTTTTGTTTTGTTCCATCTTTAGCTCATGTAAGTCATGATCAAATATGTAAGTCTTTCAGGCATGTTTCAGATATAATGTGGCTTATTTTTGTCAGAGGCCAAGATTTTATAGGAAGAATAAAATGTTCTGTTAAGTTCAGCTAGCTAAGTGGCTCCTACTTTCTTTCAATTACTCTTATGCCTCCAACGGCTGCTCATGCTGCTGCCCAGCATTCTGATAAGATACATGGATAAGTGACCCAGGTGGGTATTTGGAAAATTGAACAAAATGTTTACATGGAAAGCCCACAAACAAAAAGATGCTTGGGAGTTGAGTTCTCTCTTCGGTGTGTCCCTGGGCCAGAGTCAGGCCTCCCTCCCATGTAGATGGTGCTCTAAGTCTCTGGCATGGCACAGTGTCTGCCTCATCCTTGTCAACCCTCCCGCTGAATGGAAGATGCGTGAGAACCGGGGTCAGGTCTTATTTGTTCTGTAACCTTCAGTATCCAAACAGCAGGAAGGAGAGGCCCATAATGAGGGTCACTTCTGTCTTGACCAGCTTCCCTAAGAACTTTCTGGGCTTTAGAAATTCCCTGCAGCTTCTCTGGCTTTTGACGCCTGGCTTTATAGTGATCCTTCCTCTGTACCTCTCAAAGTAATAGAAAAAGTGTATTACTTTCTATTACATTTAATTAGGGGATAAGCATAAGATTAGCTCCTGCTGGGGCTGACCAGCAGAGCCTGAATGATGGATGAATGATTACTTTGACACATGTTTCTGTTAAAGAGAAGCTAAGGGGCTAGCTGGCATAAGAAGCCAAAAAAGCCCCAATTGCCTGCCTCTTTAGGCTTTTATTGTCCTGACAGTTTGAACTAAAATTAATATTAGGTATTATCAGTAGGGTAAGCATCCTTGAGAAAGCACATGCATCCTTTAAGCTAGGACATGTCTAAGTAAGCACTGGAGGGGTCAGAACTTGTTTGGAAAAGTCAAGGCAGGGACTGGTGCCTTCAGCCAACTCTTGTTTCATGCCTCCCCATATCTTCCCCCTTTTTGTTTTTGCTGGCTGCAGAAGATAGAGGGAGATGACAAACTTACTACTTTGGAATGACAGGGTCTGCAAAGTGGATTTACTGTTCAACTTCTGATTTAGTAGACTATAAGAAAAACAAAGATAATTCAATGACAGCAATGGTTAGTCTAAGTAAGAAGACATGGTAATTACAAGCATTACATTTTGCCTGCTGGTAAGGTGAAGGGAACAGGATTATAAAGGGGAAGGGGCTAGGATGAGAAAGGTAGCTATGTGCAGACCTGGAATCTATAGACATCAGTCAGACTCCTGGTGGGTCCGTCTGACCATGCTTATCATGCTATTTGTTGAATTTATAGCTCAGTCACCTCCTTAATTACTTCACACAGGCCTTGAAAAGAAAACTTTAAGAAAAACTTAACCCCCTATCCTATCTAATAAAGAGGAAATATGCTAATTGACCAACACACTCTCACAAAGATAGCAGCACCCACAGTCACTAATTGACTGCCACACCCTCCAAGATGGCAGTGCCCAGACCCCTCAGTCTGCTGAGGCAGCAGATGCAGGGCACAGCTGGGTCTACCCCCAGATGAGTCCTGCCACTCTGCATGCCTGCCTCTGGAGCCTCCCAGACCCTTCAACCTCCAACCACCCAGGGCTACCCTGAGGCACAGGCAAGCCTCAATGTCAGCTGCCAAGCCGACACCTGAGGTGCAGACAAGCCTCAGATGGTGGATGCCCAGCCAATCAGGGCCACCGAGGCTCAGGTAACTGGGGTCAGCCTAGGCTTGCACTGCTGGCAGTGGCAGCAGCAGAGGTGTAATGGGGGTGTCACCTTCTCCTGATTGCTGGGTCACCTCCCACCCCTGAGGGCTCTGAGACTGTGAGAGGGGGCAGGCTGGGCTGAGGTACCCACCCTCCAATGCATGAATTTTCATGCACTGGTCTTCTAGTTCACATATAAGTTCTAAGATTTGAAATAATATGATTATTTTTCAGATTAATTCAAGTGTTTTATCTATTAGATTTATTATGCAGTATACTTATAATTCCCTTTAAGATTTATTTTTTATAAATCTTCTATGACTTTTATAAATATTCTTATAACTTTTATAATTATGCTTAAGTATGCCTACTTTAATTTCCTTTCTTCCTGTGATATTCCTTTTTTATATCCCTTCTTACAATTTTTACTTCCTTAACTCTAGTTCTTTTTTATTTGTATAAAAATAAAAAGTATATAAAGTATATTTGTATATACTTTAATATATATATATATATATATATATATATATATATATCCTTTTAGTTTGTCTATTTTATTTTCCTTTTCCTTTATCTCTGTACCTTCTATTACACAAAAACTACAAATTTCTTTTAATTAGATATAATTAAATGTTAGTTCTTCACAGGTTCTCTACTGTTAGCTTTAGTAGTTGGAGTGGTGAGAAGTATGTCTCAGATTCTATCTCTATTTGGCCTATCATCTTTGCTCTGCTCAGGTCTGTCTAACTGCCTAATATATCTTCCTGAAGTATCTTGGCTCTGAATTCTTTCAGAAAAAGGGGTCACCAGGTTTCTTCTGTAGCTGCTTTGTGCTGATGTGGGCCAGAGGTTTCTTTCAGAGTCAAGATATCTTTGCTCTCTGTTAGAGGGATGATGAGGCCTGGGCACAGAAGGAGGTGGTCATGTTGTCTAGAGGTGGTATTCCCTAGGTGTAAGTAGGGCTTATAATATGGTGGAGACAAACTGTGTTATAAATTTAATATTATTGGGCAAAAATTAGAACAGTTTTGAATAATTTCCTGTTAAAACATTTTTTTCTAAAATCACCTTCATTTTTATTAAAGACTAGTTTATTTATGGTATTAAATTATAATTTTGCCAGATTGTTTGCATAATCACAAGAATAACAGTTGATCAAATGCTTTGCTGGAATCTCATGAGAAAGTTTATTCCTAGAGCCAAGAAGCTAAGCAACACAGTTGTCAACAGGCTTTGCCTGCAATAACTACAGAATTAGGGTACTTTTCTCAAGTGGAGTTCCCTAAAGGTGTCATGAGGTTTCTTTCATGCCATCTTTCAGGAAAGCAACCTTTGTTCCCTACCTGGAAAGGCTGCCATGAACCATGTGACCAAGTAAGGTGCCAAGCTATTTATCCAAGGGGCTTATGGGCTTCAAGTCAATCTTTATTTCTTAGAGCTTTCTGGTGACATCCAGAGTCCTGGTGTGTCTTTCTTTCAGTCATGACATTCTGGTAAAGTTTTGGTTAACAAAACTACAATTGGAAACTGACTTGTGTCCTGTTAAGAAGAAACCAGATTTTTATTGGACTCATGGAAACTAACATATTGTCATGAGAAAAATAATTATCAAAACTATAATTATTTTTTAATTCATTTAGTTCTATAGCTAAATTTATTTTCTCCTGATTTTTCTAGTCAATATTTTTATAAATCTAGATATCCTATAGAGTAATATAAATGACATGGAATCTTGTACTTTCTGTAAAACACAATATTTCACAATATTATATTACTTGAGGCCCGATGTATGAAATTCATGCAAGAGTAGGCCTTCCTTCCCAGGGCTGCTGCCACTGGGTTTCCTCTGGCAGAGGAATCCAGGCTTCCCTCAGGCTGCCAGCTTTTTCCAGAAGGTCACCCAGAAAGATATCCAGTCTAGTTAGCATGTTATGCTTTTATTATTATAGATAACAATTAGTTATAAATGAAAGTACATCAGAATCTATTGAGAGGAGCCAAGATGGTGGCATAGGTAAACACCTACACTGCTGCCTCGCACAACAATTTCAAAACTACAACTAAAAGACAGAACAGACATCATCCAGAACCACAGGAAAGCTGGCTGAGTGGAAGTTCTACAACTAGAAGGAAAGAAAGGGGCTCACAGAGACCCAGAGGAACTGTAAAAAGCTGAGGTACGGAAACACGCGCGCTGAGAGAGTGGGTGCCCGAGTACCTGGCTGGCTTTCTCTGACGGGAGGGAAACAGAGACCCCCAACGGCATTGAAATCCTTATCCTATGACACTAAACCCCAGATCCAGCTGAAACTCATACGGGGGGAGTTTGGACTGTGAAAAGGGAGAAGTGCACAGAAATTTAGGGGAGTCGCAAAAGATAGGAGGTCTGGTCACGGTGGTGCGCACGCGCACACACAGAGCACTGGCGCCACACCGAGGACAGATTGCTGATTGTGCTGCTGGCTTTTGCGACTGGGCGGGAGACAGACCCTCCCAACTGTGCCACTTCTGAGTCCACTGGGCAGCTGTTTCGGGCGAAACCCTGGAGACCTAGACTCTTGTGGTCCTGGTGCACAGGGGAGCAGGGGAGCTGGAAAGGCAGCTGTCTAGAGGCACTGCGGGCACTGCGCACAAGGACCGCTCCAGCCATTACCCAGTCACATGAGACTCGGGGGCCGTGGAGGGCGGGGCCGACTGGAAGGCAAGGCGGTCCCTTAAGCCCTGAGACTCCACCCATCCCAAGCTCAACAGAGGCTTCTGTGGTCTTACAAGTAAAAAAGTTTCCCCGACATAGTGAAAATGCCAAGACAAGGGAAGGGATCAAAAACAAAAGAAATAGAGGGAAAAAAAACAACTGGATATAGAGTTCAAAACCATGCTTATAAGGTTTTTCAAGAATATGCTAGAAAAAGCTGATAAATTTAGCAAAAGCCTACTAGAGATACAAAAGAGCCAACTAGAGATGCTAGAGATGATGCATAAAATTAGCAAGCCCCAAGAGGAGATGAAAAAGGACCAACTAGAGACACTAACTGAAATAAAAAATATACAGAGTCCTAACAGCAGACTAGAGAAAGGCAAGAATCAAGTCAAAAATTTGAAATATAAAGAAA
>PVJN01013145.1:0-49052 GCA_004026805.1 Lasiurus borealis | reverse complement strand
GAAGCCCCACCAACTAACCCCAACCTCAACCTCCAAGTCCAGGCACGGACGGGGTTCGAACCCGCGATCTTCGGTTTACGAGACCGACGCCTTACCACTTGGCCACCGCGCCCGACAGCCAAGCCAGTGCTAGAAGCTCTCACTGGAGGGGAAGTGGCGCAGGCGCGGAGGGGCGACGCCCCGCCCCTGGCTCCGCCCCACCCGCCCGTCAGCCCGCCCCTCTCCCCCGCCCACCGGGACCACAGCCAGGCGCCCGCATCCTGTGACTATGGGGTTCGATCCGTAGACAGTGAGAGCCCTCCCGTCCTCCCCCTGCCACCACCGCAGAGCCCGGGATGGGCCCAGAGCCCCGGCGTAGAAAAACCACGACCAACGCCAGTTACTGCGGAAGCGGACACCGCGGCCCCCAGCGAGCCCGGGCCGAGCACCTGCACTAGCTTCTCTGCGGGATCTGTGAGCCTCCATGTGACCTTGGCCGGGTCGTTTCTGTCCAGACGGTGCAGCATGAGAAAGATGCAGGGAGCCAGGAGGGACGGGGCCAGGCTGCAGGGGTCAGGGGAAGTGACCTGTCCTCGCTGATCCCGCAGGAACCACCCTCTGTTTAAACAAAACCTTCCCCAGTTGCTTTTGCTCCCGCCTGCCTTGCCCTTTAACCCCTGGCACTAGCCTTGGGCATGAGACTTCGAATAAACATAATTTTAAACAAGGTGGCCTTGCCCAGGAGGAACCCTTGTTTGTGGGCGTACAAGGAGATCCTCACAGATGTTCCTGGCGACAGTGCTAGCTAGAGTGAGCAACCGGAGGCGACCTGGATGTACGAGTCTGAGTCTGTCCATACCATGTGTCAGGTCACTATTAAAAGGAAGGAGCTAGATGCAAAGGGATGATTATCAGCATAGAGTGAGCAAGCATGATGTAGGACAATACATAGCATTTGTTAAAGTAAAAGGAAAGGCCAAATAGGGTATAAAGGAGACTGGGTAGGAGACTTTATTGGTAACGTTTTTATTCTGTAAAAGGCAAAAAGCTAAAACAGTGAAAATATGAGTACTTACACTATATATTTTTGTAGATTTTCTATTTTTGTTAAATTAAAAGAAGAAAGAAAGAAATCCCTCGATGTTTGTTTGGCCTCTGGCCACAGCATCTGTTCTGACAGAGGTGCCTGGGATGGGCGGGGGAGGAGTCTCAGGGTGGACAGGGCACCTGCCAGTCTCCGGTTGGGCCCAGCCTCCTGTACACCGCACCCATGGAGGTACACAAACCCAACCAGTCCGGCCATTGCCCACCCTGCCACTGCCACAGCCGTTCCTGCTTATTTGCAAACTTTTAAAAAGTATAGATTGTGGAGATTTGGGGAAACCCAGAAAAGCTATTCTTGTGTGTGGTAAAGAACATAAAATTTACCATCTTAACCATTTTTGAATGGATACTACAGTAATGTTAACTATATGCACATTGTTGTGCCACAGATCTCTGGAACTTTCCATCTCGCAGAACTGAATCTCTCTCATTGAACAGCAGCTCCCCTTATCCCTCTGTCTCCAGCCCCTGGCAACCCCCAATCTGTTTTCTGCCTTTAGGAGTTTGACTACTCAGGGTACCTCATATGAGTGGAATCACACAGTTTTTGTCTTTTTGTGACTGGCACAAAGTCACTTAGCACAATGTCCTCAAGGTTTATACATACATTACATGACTTCCTTTATGAAGGCCCAATGATATTCCATCAAATGGTTCTGTATCCACACATCCCACAATGGAAGTTTAGCTCCCTTGTACCTTTTGGCTATCACAAATAATGGTGCAATGAACATGAGTGTGCAAATATAATGAGATCCTGTCTTCAATTCTCTTGAATTGATATATATCCAGAAGTGGGATAACTGGATCATATGGGGATTCTATTTTTAATTTTTTGAGGAACCTACATTCTGTTTTCCACAGTGGCTGTCCTAATGTACATTCCCACCAATAGTGCCCATGGGTCCCAATTTCTCCACATTTCATGTCAACACGTGTGTTGTTTTATATGACCATCCTAATGAGTGTGAGATAGTATCTCATTGTGGTTAAATGTGCACTTCCCTAATTAGTGATAAAGGGCATCTTTTCATATGCTTATTGGTCATCTGGGAAAACGTCTATGCGAGTCCTTGGTCAATTTTTTATCCAGGTTGTTTTTTTTTCATTGTTGAGTTGTAGTTCTTTATATATCCTGGATATCAGCCTCTTAGAAGATGTACTAGAGGCCCGGTGCATGAAATTCATTCACTCAGAATAGGGGTTCTTCAGCCCGGCCTGCGCCCTCTCGCAGTCCAGGAGCCCTCAGAGGACGTCAAACTGCCATGGAGGTGGGAAAGGCTCCTGCCACCACTGCTGTGCTCGCCAGCCATGAGCTTGGTTTCTGACTGAGCAGTATTCCCCATTATGGCGCACTGACCACCAGGGGCCAGCTCCTGTGTCAAGCATCTGCCTCCTAGTGGTCATTGTGCATCATAGCGACCGGTTGTTCTGTTGTTCAGTCAATTTGCATATTAGCCTTTTATTATATAGGATAGCTTGCAAATATTTTCTTGAATTCTGAAGGTTAATTTTTCATGGTTTTACTCTGCAAAAATTTTAAGGTTAATGTAGTCTCATTTGCCTATTTTTGTTTCTGTTGCCTGTGCTTTTGGTGTAATATCCTAGAAGTCATTGCCAAGAGTAATGTCATGAAACTGTCCCTATTTTTTCTTCTAAGAGGTATCAACTAAGTAGGTCTTTAACCTATTTTGAGGTAATTTTTGTATATGACATAAGTATCCAACTTCATTCTTTTGCATGTGATTATCCAGTTTTCCCCAGCACCATTTGTTCAAGAGACAGGAACATTTTTTTAACAGGACTTTTAAAGAGGAGAATTCAAAGGACCCGCAGTCTTACCACCAGAGAGAAGCACAGTGCCTGCACTTCTGTGTGTATAAAATACACTGTAATTCATTTATTCTGAGATACGTGTTCTTCTCACATTTTAAATTAGAAATCAGGGTGACAACAGATTTACAGGTGATGCAGTCTTACAGTGGTGTTTTTTTCCTTTTTAGGGGCACATAATGGTTCTTTTTTAAATCAATGAATCTGATGAAAGAGCATTTACAGTACAGTTAGGAGAGTCAGACTCATTTTCACCTTTGTATGTTTCACTTAGTAGGATGAACATTTCCTTATAAGTGGATCACTTCCTTGAGCATTTCCTTGACAGATGTAAGGCTCCAATGCAGGGTGTTGATGCTGGGGAAAGCTGGGGAAGGAGGCTGGGTAATACAGGAACTCTCTGTGCTTTCCATTCAGCTTTGCTATGGACCTAAAACTTCTCTAAGAATCGATTTAAAAGACAACAACAACAATAACACTAAAAAAAGTAGATGATTTTTTAATCCCTTTCTTTCTGACTCACCTGCTATGAGTCACGGCCAGCCCCGGGCTGCACCTGAGTTGCTCACTGACGGGGGTCAGTGTGGGCCTCTCCTGGTCTACTTCTTAGCCGTGCAGGTCCAGGAGCCTAGTTTTGTCCCTCTTCCAGGGGTAAACAGCTATCAACCTGTGGTCTAATTCTGTTTCCTAAACTTATGTGTCCCGTTTTTAATAGAGAGCTTTTGCATTGGCCAACATGCTCTGAAATTTGACCCAAAAGTGAGAGCTGGGTCCGGAACCCAGAGCTCCTCCTACTGGACAAGAATGAGGCCATACCGACCTCCACCTCCATGTATTGTGGTGGTAAGAGAACCCAGTCATTCATTCCTTCAGTGAGTCCTCACAGAGCACTTACTACCTGCCAGACCCTGTTCTCGTGCTGGGGCTATCGCAGTGACTAAGCAGCACAGGTCCCTGTCCTGGTGGCACTTCCATCTTAAAACAACTAATAAAAACATACAGTATGTCAGATGGTGGTAAGTACGAGGGCAGGAAAGAAGGCTAGGAAATTCTGGAGGTGTAGATGGCATGCAGTCACAAATTCTTTGCTGCTTTTCCCATCTAAAAGTGGAGTCAGTTCTTCCCCTCCTTGGACATGGGCTGGCCAACTGGCTTGCCTTGACCAATAGGATGTGGTAAAAGTGATGCTGTGTAAATGCTGAAGCTTAGCGCTGACTGGTTTGGCTCAGTGGATAGAGCGTCAGCCTGTAAACTGAAGGGTCCCAAGTTCGATTCCAGTCATAGGGCATGTACCTTGGTTGTGGGCACATCCCCAGGAAGGGGTGTGCAGGAGGCAGCTGATTGATGTCTCTAACTATCCCTCTCCCTTCCTCTCTGTAAAAAAAAAATCAATAAAATATATTTGGAAAAAATGCTGAAGCTTAGGTCTCAAGAGACCTTAGGGCTTCTGCCTCTACCATCTTAGCACCCTGTCCTGAGACCACTGTGTGAGAAAGACAGACTAGCTATTGGAGGATGAGGGGCCACGAGAAGGTTTGCAGCTGAAAGCCAGCACAGGGAAGGGCAGCATCCTGGCCCTTCCTCCCCAGGAATGCAGCCACATGCATGCCCAGCAGAGGAACTGCCAGCTGACCCATAAAATCCTGAAAATAACACACCGCTGTGTTGTAAGCCAGTGCACTTTGTTAGGGTGGTTTGTTACATAGCAATCACAGTACATTGATACTGGCGGTTATATACAAGGAATACCCCTTTTGGTTCTAGGTATGTAGGTTGGTGTTATTTGCAGGGAATAGTTGAAACTTTTTAAAAAATAAATATTTTTATTGATTTCAGAGAGGGAGAGAGAGAGAATCATTGATTGGCTGCCCCCTTCACATCCCCTACTGTGGGGGATCAAGACCGCAACCTGGACATGTGCCTTTGGCCAGAATCAAACCTGGGACCCTTCAGTCCGCAGCTCTATCCACTGAGCCAAACCAGCTAGGGCGGAATAGGTGAAACTTTGGGATGCTGGATGTAACATGGGCCATGCCCAGAGCCTCCCAGCATCTGTTTATTCTGTTTCCTCATCCACAAACCGGGAGAGTTAGCTCTTAGCCACCGCCCTGCCTTCGTTAAAAATTGAACAACCTTCTTCGTTATTCGCTCTAAAGTTAGAAGGAGGTGAAATGCTGGCACCACCCTTTTCCGTGGGTGTAGTAGCAACTTGACACTTGTCCCTTTGGTCAAGTTTCACAGTCCCTTTGCCAACACAAAAGCTCTAACTTAAGGCTGCCCATTAATAGGAGAAAAAAAGTAAACGCAACTTGAAACTGGTTGGAACAGCATGTGGCCACGCTTGTCGACATTCAAACTAAGTCTGCTTTTCACACTCAGGTTTGGTGCAGTTTGGCTTCTCTCTCTCTTTTCTCGGCCCCAGTGTTCAGTTCAGTTACCTTTGCCTGACTCCTCCACTCGTGGGCATTCACTCTGAACAGAGTGCTTACAGGCGGCTGCGCAATTTAAAGGGCCGTGAGAGCTGGCAGGTGGATCGTGGGCGAAATCACACCACGCTCCTCAGAAGCCCCTGAACAAGGGGGAGCACCACACGGAGCAGCTGTAGCCTCGGGACTCTCCCCGGGCGCGAGCCCGCTCTCCCGGCAGCAGGGTCCCCGTGGGGCTCCTGGGCAGTGACAGGTCTACCTGGTTGAGGATGGAGGACTTGTGGACCACGTCGCCCTCCAAGACGGATTCCTCTGGGGAGAGATGGACCTTCTGGGAGGAAGCCCGGCAGAGAAAGCCCTGGGACCCGTGTTGCATGCATCCATGGCTGTGCCATCACAGAGGCTTGAAACTTATCGTCACGGTTCTCTGGGCTGGCCCGGCAGTCCTGCTCCATCTGGTGTTGCCGGGGCGATGGGATGGCTGGCGGGCCCAGCGAGGCCTCGCTCCCATGGCCAACACTGGCCGGGAGCTTAGCTGGGGCTGCTGGGCATGGGAGTGAGGCCACGCGGGGCCTGCCAGCTGTTCTCCACGTGGCTGCTGGGGCTCCTCAGCGTGGAGCTGGCTCCCGGAAGGCGCACTTCGAGGGGAAGGAAGCAGAGGCTTCCTGCGGGCTCAGGCCAGAGCTGAGCAGCCCCAGCACGTCACACCTGCCAGACGGTGCAATCTGTATCTAGTGATCAAACAGTCGCAAAGCCAGCCACCTTCCAGGGGAGGGGAAGTCAACCCTGCCTCTCAACAGATAGTGGCCCACCCATAGGGAGAGAATAAGTAAATGAGGGCTATCTTTCTTTTAAAAAGTTTTTAAATATGTTTTTTTTTATTGATTTCAGAGAGGAGTGGGGAGGGAGAGAGAGGCAGAAACATCAATTATGAGGATCATCGATCGGCTGTCTCCTGCATGTCCCCTCTTGGGGATTGAGCCTGCTTCCCCGGGCATGTGCCCTGTCCAGGAATCGAACCGTGACCTCTTGGTTCAGAGGTCAATGCTCAACCACTGAGCCACACTGGCTGGGCACAGTATTTTTTTTTTTTAAAACCTAGAGGCCATACCAATGTTTTGGAGCCCCAATCAGAACCCAATAATAAAGCCAGAGCTTGGCGTAAAAGCAGGGCCAAACCTGGGATAGCAGGAGACAGAGGGGAACTTCCTTCAGCCCAACCCAGCCCCCTGGCTAGTTCCAGGCAGGACTGGACTCCCTGGGCCCTAAAGTCCACAACCTCGCCCCAGGGCCTTGGAGCAAAATTGAGCCCTTAGCCCACTTCACGAGCAGCCCAGCCCACGAGGCTGATGTCCTTCCTGGGCCTCTGCGCCTGCTCTTCATCAGCAAACAGGGTGCCCACCTCGCCCCGCCAGGCCCTCTGCACAGCCCCTCGGCTCCCGGAGAGCCCCCGGGCTCCAGGCTCAGCACGTGGCTGCCTTCTCCCTGAAATGTCCCCCCTGTCTGAGCAGCCTCTCCAGGGGGAGCTGGTTGAGGCTCTGGGATGAGGCTTCCCCACACCCCCCCCCCCCACCTGAGTCTGGATCCTGGGTGACCTGTGGCTGTTAGGTCACCTGTGCTGGCGAGTTTCCTCACGGTTGTCTGAGGATTAAATGACGCAAACATGGCAAGCACTTAGAACGCTGCCCGGCACTCGGCAAGCCCTAAGTAGGTAAAACTAACACGCACCACCTCCTCGCAGCCCCTGCAGGCCAAGCAGTGGGGAGAGGCCAGGAGGGGGCGGCATCGTGCCAATTCTCCAGCTCCAAAACCAGCACAGACATCCAGACGGACTGACTGCAGGGGATCTTGCCTTGACCCTCACAGAGCACCCCCTGCTGACCATCAAGCCCCCCTGCTGGCCACCAACCATCCTCCTGTTGTCCACCAAACACCCCTGTGCTGACCAATGAACACCCCTCTGTTGGCCACTGACCATCCAACTGACTAGGGGTCTCTGGACCCGACGAGGGCTAGGGTGCTGCCCTGAGGAGAACGTGAGGAGCTGGAGGGACAGCTTTCCCCTCATGGCTGTAGCTGAGTCGCTCTCTGGACACGGGTGGCTGGAGACCCCTCCCAGGAGGACCGAGAGAAGCCTGGCTCCCCTGCCCACGTGACCACCAAAACCCAGTGATTCCAACTCCTAGTCTCACTCAGCAAACAAACAAACAAACAAAAACCCACAATAAAACCGGGTCTTACCTGAGTCCGGGCTGCCGTCCTCTCTCGCCTCAGCCACCTACCTGGTCGCCTGCTGCTCTGAATCTCAGCTCTGACTGGCGGCTCCCAGGTGAGATGCTTCCGTAGCGGGCGGTCCTGCTCTTCTCTTGCTGGTTCTTTAAGGCCTTTGCACCTTCTGTCCTGCTCCCGTGCCCTCCCCAATCTCCCTCACCTGCCCCCACTCCCCTCCTCTACCCTCAGCTGAACTCTCCTCTCCCTTGACTCCTCAAATGGACTCAGGAGTGAGTGTGTATCAGTGATTCTCATCCCTGGAATCACCTGGGGACTTTGAAAACAAAAAGCCCCCACAAGTGTCCAGCCCCACCTACCACCAAACCCACAGTGCTGGGCTGGGGTGCCATACGCACAGGCGCACCTCCTTTCATTGTGCCTCGCCTCTGGTGCTTCTCAGATGCTGTTTCTCTACAACTTGAAGGCAGGACCCTCCACCATCAAAAAGATTACAACACGCTTTCCCGTGATGCTCGCTTAAGTGCCACGGTCTGGAACCGAGCCTGCAACGGCTCCAAGGTCTGCCTGTACCCACGTGGCTTAAAATGCCCCCAGTGATTCACATGTGCAGCCAGGATCGAGACTCCCATCCAGCATTCTGATGCTCCTGTGTCACGGGTATGGGGGGTGAGCGGGCTTTACTCACCATCACAAGCCCAGCACTAGCCCTAGACCAGGTGCTGTTGAAACAAAACATTTGCTCAAAGGGTGACAGACCCGCCCTTAGCCCACCAGGCTCTGTGCTGCCTCACCAGCACCCCCTCCCAAGCACAGTATCCGGGAAGAACAGAGCTTTCTACAAGCCTCCCCGACGTGTAGCTCCTGAGTCCTCCAGTCCTCAGGGGCCCTGCTGAAATGCCCCTTTCTTGTGGAAGGCCTCCCTGGCCCCAGCTCCCGCAGCCCTCTGGTGCCTCTCCCCTCTCCCAGGACAGAAGCCTCTGCTGTCTTTTCTGTGCCAACTCCCAGGGCTGGGCACAGAGCTTGGCTGGTGGAGTGATTTCGTGCTGATATTTTGGACCCCTTCAGGAGACTCTGACCTGGTCACAGACAACTCTAAAAGCCCCTAAATTTAAGGGCCTACTGAGTTGGTGGGATCTGACAATGGAACATTTGGCAGGAACTGAGACTTTTGGGGGCCGTGGGGATGACGTCATGTTACAGCGCTCAGGAAATCTTGTCCACAGGTGAGTGGGCCCGGACTGTGCAGAGGGCACAACCTGCACACACAGCAGCAGCTGCTCCCACCTCTGTCCAGAAGAGTAAACTTGTATGAGTTGTGTCCCCCCAGGAGATATGATGAGGCCCTCCGCCTGGTGCCTGGGAATGCGGTCTTATTTCAAAATAGGGTGTTTGCAGATGTTATCAATTTGAGGTCCTACTACAACGTCTGGCCTCTGGCGTCCTTATAAGAAAGGTGAGCCAGCTGGTGTGGCTCAGTGGTTGAGCATCAACCTATGAACCAGGAAGTCACAGTTCAATTCCCAGTCAGGGCACATGCCTGGGTTGCAGGCTGGATCCCTGATAAGAGGTGTGCAGGAGGCAGCCAATCAATGATTCTCTCATCATTGATGTTTCCATTTCTCTCTTTCTTCTCTGAAATCAATACAAATGTGTACATATTTTTAAAAACGCAAAATTTGAACACAGATATACTGAAGGAAGATGTCCATGTGAAGACACAGCCACAAGCTAAGGGATATCAAGATGCTGGCAAGCAGCAGAAGCTGAGAGGGACCCAGGACGGACTCTCCCTAAAGCTCCAGGGGGAACCAACCCTGCTAACACCCTGATTTCCGGCTTCTGGCCTCCAGGACTGAGAGAGAATCAATTTCTGTGGTTTAAAGCCACCCAGTTGTGGAACGTTTTTATACGCATTCTAGAAACTAATGCAAGAGAGGAGCCACTTTGATAATCTGCTGGGGAAGAAGAGTCTTGCCTCCTGAAAGCCAGATTTTGGTTGTGCGGCACTGACTGGGTCCCCACCCGAGGCCTGGACACCCGCTACGTAGGCACTCCTTGCCATGTCACGGGAAGAACTGCCCTTGCCTCTGTCCAGGCAACTGAAACTCCCAGAGAGGAGGACCTGGCTCAGTCACACAGCTGGAGGTCAGGGGCTGGGGTCCAAACCTAGGCCTCTGATGTCAAGCCCAGGAGTCTCTCCATGAACAGTCAGTGCTTAGAACATGGTTAATGGCTTGATGATTGTGAAACGTCAGCACATCAGAAGTCAATGCTGGGGTCCTTCCGCAATGCCCGGCCCCACTGGGTCCCCAGGACACCACTCTGCTCCCCTCCACGTCCTAACTACACTTTGCGTTCACCTCTTTGTCAAGTTCTTTTCAGAGGCTCCAGATGTCTACATACCGCCCGAGGCAGGCTGCGAGGGGCCAGAGCTTCTGGAAGCGCTAGCAGCTGCTTCTGGAAGGCTGAGGAAAAGGCAGAACCAGACTCAAAGAAAGTGGGGCGCCTGGCAGGTGTAGTTGTGGCTCCGTGATTGAGCATCAACCTATGAACTAGGCCCAAGGTCAGCAAACTCCTTAGTCAACAGAGCCAAATATCAACAGTATGACGATTGAAATGCCTTTTGAGAGCCAAATTTTTAAAACTTAAACTTCTTCTAATGCTACTTCTTCAAAACAGACACGCCTAGGCCATGGTATTTTGTGGAAGAGCCACACTCAAGGGGCCAAAGAGCTGCAGTTTGTTGACTACGGAACTAGGCACATGCCCAGGTTTCGGGCTTGATCCCCAGCAGGTGGCGTGCAGGAGGCAGCCCAGGGATGATTCTTTCTCATCATTGATGTTTCCATCTCCCGCTCCCCCTCTCTCTCTGAAATCAATAAAAACATATCTTAAAAAAAAATAGTGTCAAAGTAAGAAGGAACCTGTTTCTGAAACGGGTGCAAGGCCACACTCAGGAACTGGAGGCACCTGACTGGCAGCAGAGGCCCTGGGGAGGGTTGGGAATAGGACTGCCAGTTTTAAAAGGTGCCCCGCTAAATTCGAATTTCAGATAGACACTGAGGAACGATTTAGTGTTGCATGGCACATACTTAAACAACTTATTTCTGAAATTCAAATTTAACTGGGTCACTTGTATTTTTATTTGCAAAATATAGCAACCCTAGTGGGGAAGGAAAGAAGGCACGTTAGTTAGGAGGATGGAAGGAATAAGGTCCGAGAGAACAAACTCCCAGTGTTGGGAGGTGACTTCCCCGAGAGCCCAGGAGGCCACGGGAAGCCAGTGGTAGGGAGCAGCGCCTGCGCTGGCAGACCCACGGCACGAGGCCTCCCTGGGGAAATGCCGGCGTCTGGTCCTCCTGCCCTAAAACTCCGGCCAACAGAGAGGGCAGATTCATCTCCAGCAGCTGGGTGACCTACGAACCCCTTTGACACCTGGAACCCTGTAATAACGAGGGAGGGGTAACCAAGGAGAGGGTCGAAATCTGAGTGTCTGGCCACCTACCCTGGAGCCACCTCCATACGGGGTGTGGCAGGCCCTGCGCTGGAAGGACAGTGGGAAACCAGGCTGACTGGGGGATGTGGCCTGTGCCCCACGGGTCACGGTGGCTGGCCTGGAGGAAAATGGCACTGGGACCTCAGTAGTGACCAGAATAAGCTGAGAGCCTGAGGGGCGCTGGCTGGGAGAGGCCATGTGGCTAGATCGAGGACAAGCTTTTCAAACTCCGCCCTGGGCCTGGACTGCGGTGTTGGAGCGCTGGGACCCACATGCTTCTCACAGGGACGGCGGCTACAGCAGGAGTCTGCAGGGGGACCCCAGCCCCTGCAGGTCAGCACCAGCCACCTGGCACACGGGGTGAGACCTGCTCTTTGTAGGAAGGTGGTCTATCCCCAGAAGCCCTGGAACCAGCCCCCTCCCCTCCATCCCCAACCTTCCTCCCTCCCTCCCCCACCACAGAAACTCACCGTTAAGTCAGGCAAGAAAAGCAAACTGTTTATTTACACCTCGGTCTGTACATTAGTTCCCGAGGGAGCCCGCCTCTGAGCGCCTGCTTCTTTTTGGCTGGAAGCAGGCTGGGGGTGGAGAGCTCGGGACCCCGGCTCACAGCCTTGGGGCCTCCCCCCTCTCCCCCCACCCTGGGACCTGGAGGCGGAGGTCTCACCTGAGCCCGAGTGCTGAGAGCTAAGCCCGTTTCCCGATGGGGCTCAAGACTCAGGTGGAACCCACAGAGTCAACGCCATCAACCAACCCTTGGACCTGAGGCCACCGCGCAGCTTATTCCAATGAAACCCCCCTCCCCGCCCCTCCACCAGGAGCCCCAGCCGAGAGAGCGGTAAGAGCTGGGATGAAGGGAGCCAGCAGGCCACCGGGGCGTCTGCAGCCACGCCCGGTCTGGCCTCGACCCCGACATCAGGGGGGATTTAATGGCACCCGGGTCTGAGCACCTTCGGCAGATGAGGGAGAGCTTGGCAGTTGTTAACGGCAGGCGGGGCAGCAGCGAGAAGCCTCTTCCTTCTGCTCACCTGTGCACAGCTGTTCTAGACACCGGATGGCGGCGCTTCCTCGGGGACAGGGATGGGGGCTGCATCTGGGAGGGGCCCATGGAGCTGGCAGACCCAGAGCGTCTCTGCCGGGCTGAAGCCCCAGGTCGGGAAGGTGCGCTCTACTCGCTATAAATATTGACACCAACACAGGAGAGGTTTGTGGGGGTTCACACAAAGTCGCCCTTCCTGGTGCGGGAGGCTTCTACACCAGCGGCAGGCTAGACGAGGGACTAGGTGGGCCGGACCCCCAAGCTTAAGACCGTAATGGAAAATCCTGTACAAGTGACCGCGTCTGCACGGCTGAGGGGCTAAGGGGCAGGGGGGCCTGGTCCCTGCGGTGGGCGAGCTGGGGCGCTGGGAGCGGGGCAGCCGGACGTGGCAGAGGCACGTGGACACGAAGTGCAACACTATGTACACATTTACAGGCTCGGGAAGGGCCAGGGGAAACGGGAGGGCGTAGAAAAGGGGGCGGCGGCAACGTGGGAGTCCTGCACGGGGGTGAGAGGGAAGAAAAAGGCACACGGACACTGACCCCAAACCATGCAGACAAAACGCGGCCTGTGCAGCACAGCACGGCGGGCCCCAGCGGGAGGCTCGGGCTCCTGGGACAGCAGTACTCAGATCCTGCAGGGGTGACCCTGGGGTGTCACTCCCAGCCACCCCTCCTGGGGGGCTTGGGGCAGGCACCCCCCACCCCCCGTTACAGTCACACTGGGAAGGGAAGCACAAGGTCGGAGCAACAAGATCATGGCGCATCAAACTTCACCGGGGCTTACACTTTTAGAAATAGCTTTCTAGAAAGCAGTCTACTTTTCCAGGTGGGCAGCCGTGGTGCTGGCCCCCTGCTCCCCACCCTCTCATGCACACAGAGCAGGGCAGGGCCCAGAGGTCCCAGCGGCAGGGAAGGGACTTGCTCAGAGTGACGGGGAGGGCAATGCCCCCTGGCCCCAGGCCCCACAGCAGGCAGGCCTGTCTCCCAGCCTGAATCACAGCCCTAGAGGGGCTGCCTCGTCACAAAGGAAGAAAGGCTGGAGATGAGAGCCCTGAATGGCCCTCTCCTCAATCTAACAGCCACCTCAGGCCTTTAAAAGAGTCGCTGCAGATCTGCTGGGACAACAAAGTCATTTCCTTGGCCTGGTGACCATCCCAAAACTTCCCTTGTTTCCAACCACATCTAAAACGAACATTCGGGTTTAAACGTGCTAATGCATTAAACACACACACACATATACACACACACACCCAGAGGGCACCCTAAGAGGGCTATCTCCAACGCACAGGCCCCATTGGTCCTGGGAGGTCTTTGTCCCTCATTTGTAACAGCAGCTGCCCACCAGACTCATGGGGGCAACAGCACCGGGAGCCTCCTGGTTGTGAGTCGGGTGCTGGTTTGGCTACTCACAGGGGAGGAGCTGGGCACCCCTCACCCACCCAGGGGAAAACGACCCAAGGCAAAACCCACTGTTTCTGAGGCTGCTTGTCGGCTCCCTGCCACTCCGTCCTGCTCCTTCTTCACCCCCACTCCTGCCACCCACTGACTGCAGGCACCAGGCAGACCCGCCCACTCACGAAGGCTAACCCCCAGGCTGGCGAGGACAGCTGGATTCGCCAGTTCCTGAAGGCATCTGGCCTGGCATCCTGGGGTCGAGGGGTCTGCTAACTTCTTGCCCTCCGAAAGCTCCTCAGGAAAACCCACCAGCCGCCCACAGGAGACCTCCCTGCACCCCACACCCGGATTAAGAAGCCTGACAGCGCCTTCCTCCCTGGCCAGCAACCTTCCAGGGCAGGCCCCCGCCCAGGGCTGCGCATCAGCAAAACCTGGGGAGCCCTTCCAACATCTAGACACCTGGGCCACACCCGGGACAATTAAACCCCAACTTGGAAAGGGGGGGTGAGGGGACTGTCAGCCCCATCAAGAGAAGGTTAAAAATCTCCCGGGCGTACTAATGCCAAGCCAGAGCTGAGAACCACCCTGTCAGGTGGAAGGGCTTAGGAAGGCTCTCGAGCTTTGTTTTTAATAGGTCAGAAGTCAAGTCAAGCTACAGAAATGCCCCTTACAATTCGGCGAGAATCTAACACATTTAACATAAAACGTCTTGTCGAACTCTGGCCACGTCAAAGTTCTTCTTTTTTTTTTTTTTTTTACTAGAACTTTATTTCATATACCTTCCCACAGAGTGGGGCCTCCATCCTATTAGATTCTGTAGATAAAACTAATGTGAGGCTCAGTGCGTTGTTTGGCTTTGAGTTGAGTGCAAGGACAGGCCAGTATCCTATAAAGTGGGCAGTCGCCAACTGGTGGTCCGTGAGGCCCGAAAGGTTGTCGACCGCTGCTGGCCCCTACCTGGGTTTAGCAAAAACCCAAACCCAAACCAAAACCCACACAGCAAATCACAATCACCTGGGGACTTTAAACCTTTGGAAGCCTGGGTCACACTCACACCCATGAAATCAGAACCTCTGGGGATTTGGGCCTGTGATCAGAACTTCAAAAATCTCTCCATTTTAATTATGTGTCAATTATTGCGTGGAATATACTTCTACTAAAAATTATGTTGTTTACCTGAAACTCAAAATTAACTGGGCATCCTGGGTACCGTTCACCAGTACTGAGAGCAGGGCAGGACTCTCCACCTGAGAACGAACGAGGGAAGAGGCGACACAGGGACAGGGCAGACCCAGGGAGGGCGCAGCTCAGGGACCTGCCGGGGCTGGAGGGCTGGGACCCCGAGGCACCTGCCCTCTTCAGGGTGGCTTTCAAGCACAGAAGAGCTTTTAAAAAAAGGTGTGATCTTAAAAAGCCGACTGGATAGACGAGGTTTTATGGGGTATTCTGGCAATGAATGCACAGGCCCCATCAGTCCTTGGAGGCCTTTGTCCAATCCTTTGTGATGTCAGAGGCTGGACTGAACTTGATGTGTGTTTTACATGGAATTTGGCCTCATTTTATAGTCCGCCCTCTTCCAGAGACCCACGGCCCAGCACCGGGTCCTGAGGGCCTTCCAGACGCCATGCTTCCTCAGGGAGTATGTCTGTGGCGCCCCCTGCAGGAGGCGGTGCAGAACGCTGCGGGCTGACGGCTTTTCCCGCCCCTTTCCCGGTGGCAGAAAACCCTTCCCACATTGTGACTGCAACTCAGGCAGCGGCAGCTAAAGAGCCTTCAGGTTTTACACAGAAACTGCTCATCCCTGGGGCCAGCCCCCAGCAGACTAGGCCCGGGACTGGCCAGCTTCTCCGCGGGACTCCTTCCAAGTAAAACCCAGACCAGAGCCAGGTCCTGATTATCTTTCCTTTCCTTTCATTCGGGCCACTCCTTCCTATTAGCAAATTCTCCAGAGACCAGCTCCCCATGCTTTCCTTTCACCCCCCTTCGCAGACCCCCGGTGGAGCTGAGGAGACAGTGTCCTGTGGGTTGAGAAGCCCCCAGAGGACGGACCCCGGCCCTCGTCTTCCTGGTGTGGGTGACCCCAAGCTCCCAGATCAAGCCAGTGCAGCCCCGTTACTTGCAGCAAGAAACAACCCTCCCTCCCCCACACACGCTCGAAAAGAAATCACCCAATCCAACCAGAGCAAAAGCTGATGGTGGGTCGAGGCCACGGCCTGTCTCTGTGAGCAGGGAGCCCCCAAGTCCCCCGGGGTCCCTTCTACACCCTCCACTCCCCTACCTTCCCGGCACACTTCCCTTCACTCCCTCCCCAACATGCCCAAACTTCCCCTTTACAGCAGAAGTGCTAACCAAAGCAAACTTCAGGGGAGGGGAAAGAAAGACATCCATGTTTATGGATTTGGATTGAGGAAACCAATCAGCCACATAAAATGGAGAACCTCTGGGAAAACCCCAAGGAAAAGTACCCGATCTACTCCCAGCTGCCTGGAACAAAAGATCACCCTGAGAATCCAGTGTGGACTCCCCCACGGACCACGAAGGTTGCCCTGGAACTGCCCCCACTGGGTCTCCTGCCAGGCCAGCATTGTCTCCCACTGGCCGAGGACCCGACGCAGGTGTGTTCCTGAAAGTCGGGATGCCGGGTCTCCCTGCCCCGCTGAGCCCAGCCCAGAGGCCTGGCCCTGAACATCCCTGCCTGCGGCTGCCGTCCCCGGGCTGCGGAGAACACAGGGTGGTGAGCAAAGCCCACTGCAGCCCAGAAGCAGCTGCGGGTGGGTCCATCCGGGCTTCTCTTTCCAGATGCAGCCAGCGGGAGGGACCCGGAGGGGAGGTGAGCGCGCTCCTCCCCGAAAACCACCTTTGGTTGCCCGGTGCCAACACCTGCCTGAAACACCCCGTCCCGCAGCCTCCTGCTCCTTCCTTTAATCCCTGCACGTTACAGCCAAGGGAAGGCTGCTTACGTTCATGGTCTTAAAAACAAACACACACACACACACACACAGGAAGGGAGAGGTAGGTAAGCAGGGATGGGGAGTGCACGAGGACACGAAGGACACCGAGGTTCTCAGAATGGAGGTGGCTTGGCAGCAAGTCCTTTGGACACACGGCGCACAAGCATCGCAGGGGCTGCTGTGGGGAGGAGGCTGGTGGGGGCCGCTCCTCATGTTCCCCTAAAAGCCACTTCCTCCTCTCTGAGCGCCAGCACCTGGACTTCAAAGGTGGCTACAGAGGCTGGCAAGGTCACCCCTATTGGACATTCCAACTCCTAAAAAAAGGTCAAAACTTCACTCCTCCTCCCAGAAGGAATGGACGAGAGAAAGAGCTGTCTCCCCAGAGTACTTGATCCTCACCCCCAGAGGTAGCATCATTTTATCCAGAATCTGCAACACAAGCTTCCAGTTCTCCCTATTACAGTCACTCCTGATTGTAGACCTTGCCCCCCTGCAATCCCCAGGACGCTCTGCCCCTGCAGGGGGACCACGAAGTGCACATGGACAGCCAACGGCGCCGAGTCACCCCCAGCCATGGCCCCACGCTCACCCCTCGCTGTGTGCTCAGCGTCCCACATCCGCACCAGTACACATTACATGGTGGCAGAGATACATTTTCAGTGTGTGTGTGGGAGGGGAGAGGGGGGAGCCCCGGGTGGGGCCACATCCTCAGGCAGGGCCTGCCCTTTGGTCCTGGGGTCCTGGGGTCCTGAGGCCGCTCTGCAGCCAACCCCCGTCTCAGTGTTTGATCTCGAGGATGGAGGGGTTATGGTCCAGGATGGCGAGGATGATCTTGTCCATGTACTGCCGCAGCCGGAAGTTGATCTCCTCCTGTTCCTTGAGGGCTTCCATGAGCTGATGGTAATGGGAGAGGTGGTCAGAGGCTGGCCTGGGCGGAGCCAGGTGCCCAAGGACAGAGTTCAGGGACCCAGGCAAGGTAGCCCCAAGACCAACCTCAGCACTTGGTGCCAGGACACGAGTCTAAAGTTCAGCTTGACTCACACACAAGGAGCGTGAGCCGTGCAGATGCCCAGGCCCACCCCCAGGGACCCTGACTTGACTGGTCTGTGGAGGCCCTAGGTATGGGGAAGTTTTTGGTAAAAGCTGAGAACACTGGCCAAAGGCATTTATAATCGAGCCGGACACCCAAAACCCCAGGGCCCTGAGACTTGTCAGGTTGTTTCTTCAGCCTGGAATTGACACCCCAGGCCCTGCCAATGACCCTTCTCTAGTCAATTCTGATAGTCCTTTGGGCGTCACTGAAATGCTACATCTCCCCGGCTCACCTGGGAGCTCTCCAAAGCCAGGGGGCCCAAGCACAGGTAAGGGGTTCAGACTGTCTTAGATTCGTGTTTATCCAGAGTAAAAAAAATATATATATATAACTAGAATATCTGGAGACCCTAACTTTTATAACTGTACCCCGGTGGGGCAGGAAAATGGGGGCTCTGATGCTGGAGGCCTGGGTCCCTCCCCCTCCACAGGCTCAGTGACCCTGTGTCCTGCCACCCAGTCTGTTCAGACAGCCCCGAGTTGTCAGAAGATAAAGTGAGGGCACAATGGCTCGGAGGAGAGAGTCAGACCCCCTGGGCGACATGCTAATGAAACCAACTGGCCATTTCAGCACATCTGCGCTGAACTGAGACTCGAGCTGCAACCAGAGCTCCTCCCACCACCTGCGGAAAATCAGGGCTGATTAAACCCTCCGCTGCTCGGCCCTCCCTCAGGGTCGTTGGAGATGGGGCCTCTCCGGGGCCAGGCCTGGCCTGCTTTCCCTGCTCTGGGCACCTGGGGCTCGATGCTGCAACAAGTGGGGGTGGGACAGGGCTCGGAGGAGGACCGGCCTGAAGCGAGAGCAGGGGTGAATGGCACGCTACCTCATCGCGCGAGGCCGTGTCGATTTCCGAAGCCAAGGACTGTGCTTTGGTCTGGGTGGCAAAGAGGCTCTTCGCTTCGTAGAGGCTGAGGCTCAAGATCTGCCCATTCAAGTCGTCGTTCTGATCCCTCAGCTTATGGTTCTCCTGTGAGGAGGACAGAGGCACCATCAGCCTGAAGCATCCAGAACCCAGCTGGCTGCATCCAGTCACCTGACTCCCACCAGTGCCCTACCCTTAGGCGGGTGTCATGTCAGGACCCTATGATATGGCCGCTGCCAGGCTTGGGGGGTAGGGAGAGGATGGGCTGGGTCCTGGGAGGTCAAGTCACAGTCCTGCTCGGGGAACCTGGTTTCAGGTCACCCCTTCCTCCCTGGGGGTGCATGAGCCAGAATGGAGCCCCTGAGGCCCTGTGTGGGGACAATGCCCACCCATGGCTCCTCCAACACTGGCCCCTCGGGGAGGAGAAGCGATGCCCTGGTGTCTGGGCTGGCAGTGGCCCCTCTCCTCTGCTCCTCCTGCAGCCGGGCTCAGGAGTCCTGCTCTGGGCTCTCTCCCAGGTGCATCCTCACTCCCAGATCCCGCCCGCCCAGGCCCTGCTCAGACCAGCTCACCAGCCCCATGCTCTAGTACTCACACCTGGGACCACGGGCGCCCCCTGGTGGATGAGAAGAGCTGGGTTTAGTACTGCTGTGGGAGGGCAAGCACCAGCATAGACTGCCTTGGTGGACAGAGCCAACTCAGGGGTATAATTTGTGTGGCGCTCTCCCACCCCAGGCCGGCTAAGCGGGGGGCTTCAGCAGCCATCACTCCCTCACTGGTCACTGCCCCTCCTGGTCGCTCGTCCCCGACTCCCGACGGGTCTCTGTTATAGGGGTGCTCCCAGAAACCTTATGAGATGGGTCTGCTGGGAGACCCCACACAGGGAGGCACTACTATTTGGCTGGCGGGGGTGGGGAGGGGGTGTCTCATTCTCCACCCCACATGCCTAGGACAGAAGAGTGGTGTCTACTTCTTTTTATGGATGCCAAGGAAAGCCCTGGAAACTTCCCTCCGCCGTGGCATCTTGCCGGAGCTGAGAGATGGGGGTGAGCAGCCCTGACAGCCAGTTGCTGAGTGGAGCAGGCAGGAGTGTGTGGGAACCCACCCCGGGGCCCTGGACACCCGATCCCGCGGCACTGAGGCTCCCAGGGCGCACCTGCTTGAGTCGCTTGATCTCATGCTCCAGCTCCACCTCGCGGGCCCTGGCGCTGAACTCGCCCAGGCCGGAGGATGCGCTGCGGCCCCTGCCCGGCCGCTCGCAGTCCAGCTTGTACATCTGCAGGTGCTCCAGCTCCTTCCGCAAGTCCTCGATGAGCTGCGTGGGAGAGAGCCCGTTGGTGGGAGCAGGGCAAAGGAGGGAACCTGGAGCCCTCTGGTCCGGGACCCACCTCTTGCGTGGCCTCCCGCTCCTTCTGGAACTCGAGGCGGTTCTGCCGCAGCTTGTCCATCACGCGCTTGTACAGGTCCATCTCATCCTTGAGCCGCAGGCTGGTGTCCTCCAGCCGGTCGGACATGCGCTGCCGCTCCTGGGGCCGGGAAGACCAGGTCAGCGAGGAAGGCTCCTAGCGGGGCTCACTGTTGCCAGCTTCCTCAGGCAACCAGACCAGCCCCTGAGACAGACAGAGCCCTCCGAGTCACGCGAAAGAAACATCCGGATCCCTAGGATTCTAGAACAGCTGGAAACACCGAGGCCTCTGCCATCCTTCTGTGATGCCATCCTTCTGTGATGCCAGATAAAACTTGGCTAGAAGGTGGCAGCCCGAGCGTTTAGAAAGTAATCTTTTCCTCCTTTCTATTATATAAGGAAATATTCACTGCAGAAAATTTAGAAAACCAGAAATATAGGAAGACAGGTTATTATTCATATTTTGCTGCCTTTTTTTTTTTTCTAGAGCAGTATTATCAGAATTCCAGAAACTAAACGCCTCGGTTAGCCACACTGCCTCTCTGTGCATTTGGCTCCAGGTCCGGGCCTGAGAGGCGCCTGCACCTGCTGCTCACCTCGTCCAGTTTCTCCGTTTGCGACTTGAGCCGCGTCACTGTCGTCCTGAGCTCCGTGTTTTCCTCCTCTAACTGCTGCACCCTGAGGAGAGAGGACGGAAATGTCAGCGGTGGAGACCACCTTGCAATTGGGCAATCTGCAGCAATCCTCTGCTCCCTGGAGGAGGAAAGGTACCAGAAAGCAGGAGAGAGAGTTTAAGTAATTATTTCAAATGATAACTCAGCCTTGAGCTTCCCATCATCCAAGGAAAAATGATAAAGACACGAAATTATTTTTGTTTTTCTTGATTCACTCATTTGTGAATAAGAATGCCGGATTCTTTTCACATGCACGCTTTTTTGCACTAATTTTTCCAGAGAGAGTGTAAGGGAAAGTAAGAGTAAAGAGAGAGAGAGAGAAACATTGATGTGAGAGAGACTCATTGATTGGTTGACTCCTGCATCTGCCCCAGGAGAGGCCCGCAGGCCAGGCCAGAAAGAAATTCAGACATGCACTCTGACGAGGCCACCTCATGGGGAACTCGAGATGGTGAAGCATGACTGTTTAAGCACTGTCTGCATATTCTATGTGAACAGCGCCCCCTGGAGTTGTGCAAGGGGCATGAGTTAGGAAACAGTCTCCAAGAGGGCTGGCTTTCTGTGGTTTGGCCTTTGGCCCACATTCACTGTCCTCTTCCACAACCTGTTCTCAGCCCACCTGGCCAGCTGTCAGAAGCAGAACAGTGCTGCTTAATGAGGGGTCAGCTTCCAGAAACAGATGCATGAATGAAAACTTAAATGAGGGAGGGAGGATGGGCAATGGGAAGATATGAATACATGTAACACAATAAAAACAAACAAACAAAAAACAACAGAACTTAAATGAGCCCCCGGTGACAAAGCTAACAAAGCGGGTCTCGGGCATAGGGGAGTTAGGAGGTCTCACTGAAGTGTAGAGGGTCACCAAGTGCACGAGGGCCCTTTGGCCCCACCTGACCTCCGCAGGCAGGGAAGCACCTGCTGCCAGCCATTGGGGCATGGTGGAAGCCCACCTCCCAACACACTCTCTAGCCAAGGTGGCCTAGCAGACACCAAGAAGGCTCAGCCTGGACACTGGGGACTGAGTGCAGGGCAGCTGTCAGCTCTGTTAGGGCCCAGGAGGCCTGCCCGGCCCGGGTCAGCAGTGAAGGCAGCCCTGTCCCGGGACATCAGCACAGCCCTCACCCATTAGCAGCGTCTGATGTACATCAGCTCACCTACCCTCAGGCAGGGAGGGAGGGATGACAGGTGAGGAAACCGAGGCCAGAGAAGTGACATAGTGCGTTCCAGCTCATGGAACTGATGGGTGACCAGCCCCCAATCCCAGGCCAGTACCCCTCTCCCTGCCTGCCTCGGGTTCTACCGTCTCTACCAGAGGCCCCAGGAGCCCTTCCGATAGCCCAGCTTTTCCAGTTCCCTTGGCAGAGTGAAGAATATGACAGCAGGGGGAGCTCCAAGCCTGGGCATGTGTCTCAGCCCAGGAAACGAGGCAACAAGGTTGGTTTGGGGGCTTTTTACCCAGACATGTTGTTTCCCCTTTACCTGCCCCATAGGCGTGCCAGGAGCGTGGGGTGGGGGGTGTCGGGAGGCAGCCGGCTCTGGGGAAAGGCCCACCTGGTGTGGAGCAGCTCGATCTCCGTGCTCCGCTCCCTCTCCAGCTTGCCGTAGGCCTCGCGGTGTCGCCGCGCCTCCTCCTCCAGGGCCTGCTCGGCCATGGTCTCCTGATCCTTCACCATCTCCTCCAGCTCGTGCACCCTGCGGAGAGGGGCGGACTCCAGTCCAGGGCCAGCTCCCACGGCCTGTGTCTTCCCACCCCACTCAGGCTGCAGCCACGGGGAGCCCTGGACCCCAAGTCACTAACGCCCCTCCTGTGGCGACAGCGGCATGTTTGTGAGACCTGGGGCCAGCAGCTTTGCTGACAGGTAGGTTAGGGACACTATGGCACCCAAGGAGAGGTGTGTCAACCAGGCATGCCACAGAGGCGCAGGCCTGGCAGTGGGTCCAGAGGGGAGCGAGGCTGTGCCTGAGAAGGTGGGGTTCCTGAGCAGACAGAGAGGGACGGCAGGCCCCGCCACAGGTGAACAAAACAGCCCTCGGACCTCTCCTCCTCTCCCTCTCTCCCTTCCTGCCAGTACCTCTTAGCCAGTAATTCCGCTTTTGGGCATCCTGACTCCTGGCTAGTGGCCTGAGCATGGCAGGCCTGGGAAAGGGCCGTCCCACTAGGGGTGTTATAATCCCAGTCCTGGGGGCCTCGGTGGCCCACCAATCTGGGGCACATGTCACTGGCAAGAGTCCCTCCATGAGGCTGACCTTCCGGGAGGGGAGTACAAGGTTGAGGATCAGTATAACAAGTTTCAGGCTATCCTGTGAAGACAACTAAATGCTCTGTGCGCTGAGGAATTCCAGACCCCAATCAGGAGCAAACGCAGCGCTCCCAACTCCACATATTCCAGTCAGCACTGGGGAATGCCATGTTCAGCGGGCCTCCACTGGAGGAGAGAAGAGCAATGCTGGACTTTCCCCACTGGCACCCCTGACTCACCGCAGCCTCTCCCTGTGCAGAGCTGGTCCCCAGGAAGGGAGATCAGGCTCTCATCATTACAGGACACACACAGGAGAGTGGATCCCAGCTCCTGCCTCAGCATGCCCCAGGGCTGCAGAGCTGGGGGCGTCAAGGTCAGGCCCTACCTGTCTCCCTGTCCCTGAAGACCTGTCCTCCTGGGCACCCTGTGTGGGCAGAGCCATGGAGCAAGGGGCTGACTGGTCACAGACCCGGAGAGCTGAGAGCTCCACTAGCTTCTCTTGGAGCCATGGCAACAGGGACAGCCCTCTGATCCTAAGTCACACAGCCAGGGCCCCGAGCCAAAGCCACAGCCTGACCTGTGCACCAGCTGGGTGTTCTCCTGCTTCAGCTTGCTCTTCAGGTCCCCATTGGTCAGGCTGTCATTCTCCAGTTCTGTCACCTTTTTCTCCAGGAAGCTCACCTACAATAGGGGGCAGAGGTGGGGGTGGATAAAACCTGAGGCTCCAGGACTGAGAACCCAGAAACCATGAGACCGAAAGCCAGGCCCTCTAGCTGACTGCACGAAGAGCAGAGTCATGTTTGGTGGGAATGAGGATGGGGTGGGGATGGATGTGCCCATGTGATAAGGAGGGACAGGGTCTCCCAAGCTCCCAGGGAGCATCCCGGAGTCTCCCTGCTGCCCCCGGGGAGCAAGGCCCACCTTCTCCGTGATGTCATTGTCACAGGAGTCAATGCTGTCCCGGAACAGGTCCTCAGTGCTGCCATTGCTGCTGCTGAAGTTGCTGCTGTGCATGAGCTGCCTGCAAGAGTGGAGGGAGGCGCGTCTGGATACAGAGGGCCTCTGGGGACTGAGGTCCAGATTCGGGCACCCAGTACCCCTGGGGGGGGGGGAGGGTGTGCCAGAACCCCCTCTAAGGCAGCTGCCCTCACCCAGACAGGGGAGAGTTGCCTGACCTCTGAACTCATGAGGTCATTCAGCTCAGAGGATGGCAGATGGCTGCTACGCCCCTCAGAGCCCCGTAGACGAGGCCAATCCATACCAGCTCTTTCCTGCTGCATCAGAGCCCGTCCACACAGAGGTTCCAGCCAGTAGCTTCCAAATGACAAGAGCCGATGGATAAGCCCCGACCCCCCAGCCTGGCTCCACGGTCCCAGCAGGACTGGCCCCAGAGGTCACTAGGAAGCAGGACCCAGTGCCCTCACCAAGCCGGCTCCTGCTGTATCTCTGAGGCCCCAGGGTCAGGCAAAGGAAGACCACCGCACTGTGCTGGCCGTGTATTGGTGGGTGAGACTAGAATCCGGGAAATAGGCAGATGTAGCTCTTGCCTGAGGCACATCCCAGCTCCACTCCCCAGGGCCCCCACTTCCCACTGTTAGGCAGCAGCCAGGTCCCCACCCAGAGGCTGTCTCAGCCTGGCTCCTGGGCCAGACCCAAGGCCAGCGTGTAGGAGAACCAGAGCAGGTCGTGGCGGTCCCAGGAAGTCAGCTCCGCAGGATTTAACCTGGAGCGAAGCCACCACCTCTGCCAGGAGGAAGCCCAGGGCCTCTCGGAGCACAGGACGGGCACTGACAGCGAGGGGGCTGTGCCTGCCTGAGGCTGAGGCTTTGCAGATGCTGACTCTGCCGGAGAGGACAAGGCACGGAGATGGGGAGGAGGTGGCCCTTCTTTCTCAGAAGTGTGGCCTCTGGTGGCTCTGCCTGTGCTGCCTGGCACACCGCGTTCCTCTGTGCTCATTCAGCCACACACAGGGTGCAGGGCGCCGCCTGGGTCTGGGCTGCTGGCATGGAGCTGACCGACCTGGCAGCAGGGACAGCATTCAACCTGTCCTCCCTTGGGGTGGGGGCAGAGGAGGCTTACCGTCCAAACGCCGTGCTGGAGATCTTTCTGTTGGGGCTACAGAGAAAGAGGAGAGACATGGTCACTGAATAGCAGGGCTCTGGGCTGCCCCTTCCGCCCTGGCTGCAAGCACCGAAGTGTGAGCCAAGCCTTTTTCCAGGCCAGCGACGGGATTTCCCCAATCAGCTCGGGCCTGAGAGGCAGCACCGATCTTCCTGCTGTGAAACAATGCAGGCCTCCCATTGTGAGAGTGCTCTCACCTGCCTGCTGCCTCCCCTCCTGCCCCCACCCTGGCCACTGCCTCCCGCCCCGACCTGGCCACCTGCCCCCATGCTGAGCCCTGCCTCACCTGTTGGCCTTCAGGTTTTTCAGTCGGGCTTCCAGGTCATTCAGCAGGTTGATTTTCTTGCAGCACTGAGAGCAGTAGACATCCAGCAATTCACTGTTGTACATGTGCCGCATTTTCCTGGGCGTCTGCCCCGCACTGAGTCATGAAAGAGAAGACAACCCCTTCTTAACGGCCATCCTGTCTGGTGCCCACTCCATCCTGCTGAGCTTAATTGGGTTCCCCAATACCTGGGAACGTGTGTGTGTGTGTGTGTGTGTGTGTGTGTGTGTATGGAGGGGGGGATGTCGTTGGGGGGTGGAGTGTGGGAAGATAGCACCAGGTCTCCCCTCCTTCAAAACTCTCAAATAGAAGCCAGTGAATTGTACCCACTTCATAGATGAGGCAACTGAGTGCGATAGAGTTAGAGTAATCAGTGACAGGTGTGCGGAACGTGTAAGTATGGCACCTGGAAAAACCCTTCAACAATGAGGTTCGAGAAAACAGGAAAACAAAGACCCCCTGAGTCTGCAGACTCCCAGGCTGGTTAATTCTATTTCTTCCCCAAGAGGGAAGGTGAGAGAAGGAATTCCAGAACCAACACCTCCCCTCAGGAGCAGAACTCATGTAGCTCAGAACTCTGCCTGCTGAACCCCCTGGGGATGAGGCTGGGTTGGTTCTGCCACTTTTTCTGGACCCCAAACGCCATTCCAGATTGAGGGGCCACCTGGAAGACACCGAAGACCCCAGGTCCGAGTAGACGTTGGTTCTGGTCTCGTCGTCGGGGCAGGGGCTGCTGGGAGCACAGTCCACGTCGTCTCCCTCCCCGTAGTCTTCAAACTGCTCCTCATTGCTGATGAGCGAGGTGGTGGAGTGTGTGGAGAGGTCTGAAGTCGTCATGGATGGAGTGTGGCCCGGGGACCTGGGGTTAGAGAAGGGCTGCCCATTAAGGAGGCCACAGGCTGAGGTCGGAAAGCTACCAGTCCCACCAGGAGGTCCACTGGTAGGACAGATGCCAGGGACCCGATTAAGTTTGTACCTAGTGATCTGCTGAAGTACACTCTGGGGGCCTTATCCAAGGGGAATAGCTCACCACAGAAACTGTTTCTGCCCGAGAGATAGTCAACCCTGCAGCAAACATTGCTTATAACCCAATGGTACACATTCAGCTACTTTACATTACACTTCTTTGTTTTCTTTTCTTTTTTCACATGACACTTTATATTAAATTATAATACATATAGCAAATTAGCTTAGTAAATAATGGTCTATCAAATCATTGTTGAAAGGTTTATAAAAGTAATGGCAATAATGTGGAAAAATTAATATTAGATTTTAATTAAAGTTGGACATAAAATTCCAGCTATACTAAGACTGAGCATGATAAACGTCTACACAGAATAAGGAAAAGTTGTTAATGAATACATTTAAGTGCTAACAGAGCTTGACTTTGGGTGATGGGACTCTGAGTAAAGTTCATTATTTCTCCTCCATTCTCACTTCCCCAACTTTTCCAAGTTCTATTTCATTGGCTTGTATTTCTTTAATATTGAAGTTTTAAAACAAACAACAATGGGCTGCCAGGTGAGATGCTTCTTTCTCCCTACTTACAGAGGATTTCTAGGCCCAAAAAGCCTAACTCCAAGGAACACAGTCAGAGACCCTGCACCCTCCCCCACCCACGGGGCAGCGGGTTCAGTGTCAGGCTGGTGGAGCCATGTCCATAACCTAAGACTAGAGGGAGGCACAACTCATCACCTGCCCGGATATTTCCTCCCGTGAGCCATTATACAGTATTCCCGGGTATTGTTACTCATAAGCTAGGGTTTCTCTGACCTCCCAAGCCTCCACACTCTGAAACCTGAAACAAATGTGTAAGGGGCTGAGGCAGTGGTTCTCAAACTGTGCCCCTGAGGAACCCCAGGTTCTAGCTGAGACTCCCAGCGTTAATGACAGGGTGTTACAGATCAAGTCTCCAGGACCTACACCCAGACGTATTTATTTACTTATCTACCTGCCCCCAGGTCCCTCAGCACCTCAGGTTGAATTAATCATACTCCTTCTTTCTCCTATGAATTTTACTTAAAACCTTTGGCCCCTGCTGCTGGCTGCCTCCTGGTGACTGGTGAATCAATGGAGACAATCAAGTGACAAATGATTAGCCAAAAGCCAACAGGTCTGTGGTCAGTGGCCATCTGTCCCTGAGTTGGTCACAGGAAGCACATGGATAAACAACTCCACAAGGCCCATCGAGAACTCCCAGAGCCCCCAAATTGGAGAACTCCTGTGCTGAGTAAATAGATTAGGTTGAACCATATAAAATTGCTTTTTAAAGTTGAAAGTTATTAAAAATTGACAGTTTCATATGGTTCGATTGATACGGGAACCCCTCCTCTCCCTCTCCAAATCTCAGGGTCAGCTGTGACCATTACCTTCTCCTGAGACATGGGATACCAACTCCCGATGGTCAGGGCCTTAGCTATGAGGGTGGCTGCTGCCCATCACCCCACAAACACTGTATCGTCGCTCCAGGGACAGTGAGGGCTGGGAGGAGAGGGACCCCTCTGCTGACACCAACCAACTAAAAACGACACTGCCCCATGGGAAGTCACTAGGTCCTAATGTCATTTTAAAATAACATTTCTGGATATGAGAGAGGACACATGAGCGATAAAGGAAATACAGAATATACAGCCCAGTATATGGGAGGTAATTAAAGCCATTAATAATCTCATCCTGAAAGAACTACGTACTAATTTTCTGGAATAATTTTTCCTTGGCGCATATATTTATTTCCCTAATCAGCTCAGTCCTGAGAGAACAGCTTTAACTCACTTGTCCTCGGGCAGGAGCAGGCCCCCGAGACCCCCGTCCTTCTCCTCGGCAGGGCCTCCGACTGACCCCTCCAGGCTCTGGGTGCTCTCCATGGGGCTGTCCATGTCTGACTCGGGGGGACCCTCGGGCGGGGCCAGGGTCATAGCCTCCTCCTCATCCTCAGGAAAGAAGCCAGGCTCCCTGGGGAGGTCCTCACCATCGGCAAAGGTGGGGCCTGGCACCTCGCTGCCCTGGAAAGGATGGAGACACAGGGGTGAGCGAGGTTGGCTCCTAGGGCTCAGCATTGGTCATCAGACGGCAAAGGCACATTACTAATTATGAAGCCCAGGCGCCCCACCTAATGACAGCGGGGAATGGCATGCAGGGACCCCGAGGCTCCAAGCATGAGAGCGCCTGCCAGGTGATTCGTCTCGGGGCCTCTCACACTGCCCCTCACGAGAGCCCAGTGAAGGGTCCACCCCCCAGGGACAGCCACCCCTGGAGGGCCACAGCCAGGCCAGCCACGGTTCAGGCCCCCGGGCAGCTCGTCACGATCCCTGTCACAAAGGCTGCACAGGAGGCCAAACGACTTGGCACTCAGGGCGCAGCCCCCATGAATGGCCGCTGAAAACAAGGACCCTGACCTGGCAGAGCCTGCCTCCCAGTACAAGGCGTGCAGCACGACACCCTCCACGACTCTGGGCACTTGCCATCACCTCTCGGGACCTCAGCTCTCTCTGTGAGCTGGGAGTGGCAGAGAATTTCTAGGAGCTCTGTGTCACGGTGGACCTCGGAGAATAAACCCTGGCCACAGGATGCGAGGCCAGCCTGGGAGGCACGCTCCTTGGCCCTGCCACGGCCTTGCAGGAGCAAGCACGCCAGGTCTCCCCATGCGGAGCTCTGGGCTGGTCCTCCGCGCCCGGCATGCTGCCAGGCCAATGTTGGCACAAGATTTGCCTGCACCTTTTGTTCAAATCATCTTCTAGGAGGAGAGGTCTGTTTGATGCAGAATTTACTCTGGTCTGAGGGACAGCTCTCTGGGGCCGCTTTGTCTCTGAACAGGGGATTTCTAGGCCCAAAAAGCCTAACTCCAAGGAACACGGTCAGAGACCCTGCACCCTCCCCCACCCACGGGGCAGCGGGTTCAGTGTCAGGCTGGTGGAGCCCTGTCCATAACCTAAGACCAGAGGGAGGCACAACTCATCACCTGCCCGGATAGTTCCTCCCGTGAGCCATTATGCAGTATTCCCGGGTATTGTTACTCACAAGCTAGGGTTTCTCTGACCTCCCAAGCCTCCCATCCAAGATGTCAACCTGTCCCCACGGTTCTTAAGCGGGCTCCTCGGCTCGAGCTGGCAGGGCCCCCCAGTAAAGGTGCTCCCTGCAGCCCCAGAACTGCAAGAAGCGTTAGCAGTCGAAGGGCCGTGGAAAGCCTCCTAGGCTCGGACAAGATAAGGATCAGGGACATCTGAGGAAGGAGGTCAGTGACAGGCTTGGCTGTGCCCGCCCAGATGTGTACAACCAGTGGTGCAGAGGCTCCTGGGGGAGTCTACCCGCACCGACACATCCTGGCTCAGAGATGCTACTTAATGAGCCTGGCTCCTGCCGATGCCATGGCTCCGGCTGAGCAGCAGATGGGCCAATAAAGTCGGCATCAGACAGCCAGGCCCCGACTGGAGACCGAGGGGCCGTGTAATTAAAATCACCGCTGGTGTTCCCATAGCCCTTTCTACCTAGATGTCACTAATCCAAGCCCACGTGGCTCCTGGCTCTCTCAGATCCTGTCCTACGCCAGCTCCTCACCTGCCAGCCCGGCGTGCATCCCAGGAGGAACTCACATTTACGGAGTCCGCGCAGAGACCTGATATATGATCCCATTTGGGCTTCGTGACACCTCATCAGGATTCTTATCTCGGTTTCACTAATGAGGACGTCAAGGCTCAGAGAGTAACCTGTCAGAAGTCCCCAGCCTGCCTCCGAGGTCCCCACCTCCTCAGCCACATGCTTGGCTCCCTTTATCACTGATGCAACCCACCCTTCACGGGCTTCCAGACCTCATGGAGACCAGAGGAGAGCACACATCACAGGGGCAGGTTACCAACTATGAGGCCTGGTGCTGCAACTTCACGTGCCCACTTCCTGCCCCCAGCAGGAAACTCCCCGGGTCCGTGCGTGGATGCCGGAGAGAGAGCAGGAGGAGGCAGCCCTCCAAGGAGAGCTGGGCCTCCTGCAGGGACAAGGGGCCTGCAAGCTTTCCCCTTCCCGGACCCCGGGCAGGGGAGCTCGCACTGCTAAGAACCCCAGAGCACTCAGCCACTCGACAAAGGAGCGTTTCTTCCGGTCTGCACAGCCCTGTCAGTTGGGTCTCCTGGCCCACGCTGTGTAGGTGGTGACTTGCCTGGAGCCTCGTGGGAGTTAGTGGCAGGGCTGGGACTGGACTGAGTCACCAACAGTCCTCTCCCCACAGCACGGTGCCAGCAGGGGGCCTGAGGGGACTGCCCCCTGTCCTGCTCCAGAAGACAGGCAGGCAGGCGCCAAGTGAGACCAGCATCGGTGCTCAGGTGACCAGCTTGGCCTCAGGACAACTCCTGTTGACCTCACTGGATACCCAGACCCAGAGACTGAGTTTCTCCCGGGCACTCTGCCCGGAGACACCCAACTCAGGGCATCAGGTGGGGGCCAAGAGGTACCTGACATCCCACAGCAGCGAACCAACGCCGGGCTGCTCACCAAGGTCCCAACCAGAGAGGCGTCCTCTCAGCCACAGGTGAGGCCACAGAGAGGACAGATGTCCCACAAGGGTCCCGCCCTCCCAACAAGACCGCCACCTCCTGAGGTGTGTTTTTACCCTGTGACTGAGCAGAGGCAGAGTCCGTATCTTGACAAAGCCTCCTGTGTATGTCTGTCTCACAAACTCCCCACCCATCTCTCACTGCAGCCCTGGGGAGTGCTGGGCGGTAAGAGCAGAGATTAAGGATTCCTGGGCTCCATCTGACACATGGGCAGCTGAGGCTCCAGGGGCAGGGGCTAGCCTGGAGCTTCCCAGCCTCAGAGACCTAAAGCCAGTCTCCGCTTGTCAAGGCCAGGCCCCCTCATGCACCCCTCACTTCCTCTCCCTCTCTCTCTCTCTCAATCTCTCATCATACCAGCCTTTTCCTATAAAGTTAGCTGCTCCCTACTCTCACTCTTTTCATTCAACCCACAATTGTTTGCCCAAGGTAAGTGGAAATTTTAACTTCAAAACCATTTCTGGTAGTTTCCCCCTCCATTCAGATCCTGTAAGGACAGCTATAAGTAACTCATTGCATCCTGATTGGCAGCGCTTTGGCATTTGTCCTGGACAAAAGCATCCCTGCCCCCTGGAGTCCTCCCCCAGGGCCTGGGTCCTGACCCAGTCCCGTTCCTGGGCCTCTGGGTTAGGGCTTGGGGCAGCACTGGGCCTGCGAGGGTGCTGCTGGGTTGGGGACAGCCCGCTCCGCTGCCCACACCTCGGGCAGGGAGGCAGGGCAGGGGCAGCGGCAGCGGCAGGAAGGTGCTGGGAGGCCACCGCTCAGCCCAGCCTGAGCCCCGTGCACTGGCCGGGAGAACCCGTCACACTGGAAACCCTTCTAAGCACGTTTCTTTCTTTTACGGTTCTTACAGTTAGAGAGAAAGGAAGAACTCGTCCAGAGTAAAAACGTCCTCGCAGTGTTCCCGGGAGGGCTGGGCCGACATGCGGGTTTCCCAGAGCTAAGTCACCCTCCAGCCAGCCTGCCTGGCTGCGGGGGCCCGGCGTGGGGTCCCGGCCTCCATTCTTCCTGAAGAAGGAGATCTTTGGGGAATGTGCGGAGCTAAAGATTAATCCGCCTGCGGGCGGTGACGCAAATTCTTCTGAAGCTACAAGATTCCAGGAGTTCCCGAACAAACGCAAGGTCAATTCCAGGCAGAGGGAACCTGGGCTGCGGCAGCCCCTCGTGATGTGTGTGTGTTGGGTGTGGTGTGCGTGTGTGTTTGTATTGTGTGTGCTATGTGAGTTGTTGGATGTGCTGTGTGTGTGTGTGTTGTGTGTGTGTGTGTGTGGTGTGTGTGTGTGTTGGGTATATGTGTTGTGAATGTGCTGTGTGTGTGTGTGTTGGGTATGTGTGTTGGGTGTGTTTGTGTGTGTGTGTTGGGTGTGTTGTGTGTGTGTGTGTTGGGTGAGTTGGGGGAACTCATTCCCACAAGAGTGGGAGGAGTGGGTAGAAAGGACACACCTCCACAGGGTACCTCATGCTCACCTGCCATGTGGTCTGTGTCGGGTCTGCCTCCACAGGGGTGTGCTCCCTGGGTGGGAGAGAATGTCCGGGGCAGGTCCCAGATCAGAGGCCTGCTCTGGAGGGGTGGCAGAACTAGGGGAGTGGGTATGTCCCCCAAGTCTCAACCAATGGCTTCTCTAAAGCTACAGGTGGGGCAGAAAGGGTGTCTTTTCGGGGAGAGGGGGAGCGGTGTCCTTAGCAGGCAACACCTGTGGGCGACCCCTATCCTAGCACTCTCCTTCGGACCCAACGCCAGCCCTGGGTAGAGAGCTCCCTGTTCCTGAAGGCCCAGGGTGGCTGACATAGGCCAGCCCACCCCGGACCACCTCCTCCCACCCTGCTGAGGGACCCCAGAAGTAAAGGGAGTAGAACAGATGCAGTATCCTCCTCAGCCACACACACCCTTATGAATATGGCTCTGGAGTCTGGCAGACTAGGTTTGAGCCCTGGTGGCCCGCCATTCACAAGCTGTGTGACCTCGAACAAGTGACCTGTGAGCCTCCGACTCCTAGAGAATGAAGACGGCCACCTGCACCTCAGAGGCTACCGGCGGGGCCACACGCGATCATTTTCACAAGCACCGGGGAGTCAGTGCCGGTGGGGACATTAAGTGCGGGTCTGGCCTTGTCGGGCTGCGCTCTGCAGAAACCACGCTGTTCCGGCTGGCCAGCCAGCCAGGTCCTGGTCAGACAGGAGGCCGGGGGGTATGCCCTCCTCAAGAGACTGGGCCGGGGGAATTATCCAAGACCAAGGGTTTCTGGAGAGCTCTGAGGCCCAGGGTTGGCAAACAGGCTGCTCTGTCAGAGGAGGTCTGCACCGCCAGCATCCCCTCCACGTCCCCACCCTGTCTCCAGCTCGGGCTGAACAGGACTGGTCCCAGCTGGAAGTAGGAGTCTGGAGGCACAAAGCCCGCCTGTGGCTCCCCTCTCCCGTTCAGCAGCCAGCAGGCCCCAAAGTCACCCCTTCTTCTGTAGGAAGCTGGCAAGGGCTGAATTGAATCGCTGGTGAAAGGCCAGGTATGAACACCCTGGGGGACTAGCCAACAACGGCCCACTGTCCAGGCTCTCGGCAGACTCGATGATGTCATCTGGTGCTCCCTCACCCACCTGGCCCTGCGGATCCCACCTCTAAATCACACACACCATTACTCTGAATTTTCCTGGAGGCTAATGGGCGGAGGGCACTGGCGCCAGGTGATCCCGTTCCCACATTCTCTGGGGGAGGGAAGGGCCTAAAGGGAAGAGCCACTGGCCCGGGTGGAGGGGCTCAGATACAGAAAGGAGCTGCAGAATGGTGGGCTGACTGGTTAGAGCCCCACCCAGCACCCCGAGGCCCGGCGCCATCCTCGCCTGTCACTGGGAGCTGCGACCCAGGATGAGCTGTTCATTTCTGAGCCTGGGACGGAGGAACCGGCCTGACAGGACTGCCACAGAGAACCTAGAACAAGCCCCCACCGCACCGAGGCTGGAAACGCGGCAAAGAAGGGAGGGGAGTGGTGTGAGGAGCAAACTCGGGAGGTGGGCCGGCGGGGATCAAATCCAGGCTCCCCACGTACGAGCTCTGCGATCTCGGGTGGCAGCACCTCGGGCTCCCCGTCTCCGGAATGGAGTGACTATTTTAGGGCTGTATGAGCTGGTGCATGTCCTAAGCACACACAGAAAGTGCTATTATCGCCTTCACTGTATTGAGAGAAGACACCCAGGGGTGCCTCCTGGCTTCCTGGCCAATATCCGGCCCTGGGACCGTCCTTCTCACCTGCACACTGCGAGAAGGTAGGCTGGGTTCAGCTTCTCGAAGCCAGACTCCCACAAGATGCAAAGCCTGCCCTCCAAATGTGCCAGGTGCCTCCCCCTCCCCCCTCCCAGCAGGGATTTCTTCTGCCCACTCTTCTGGAAGGTGTCTCTGCACGCCATGACTGCTTGGATGAGGTGCTGTTTGGGCAAGGGAGGCGGGAGGCTCCGAGGCTCTGGCTCATCCACCCCCAGCCCTGGCTTCCAGGCAGAACTCAGAGCCAGAGAACAGCGCCGTGGGGACAGGGCCGGATAAAAATAGCCTGGGCAGCGCATCCCGGCTTCCCTCGCAGCCGGGCACCGTGGGCACATGTGGAACCGCACTGCAGGGAAGGCATGGGGGTGACACACACAAACCACGCCTCGTGTGGGGAGAAGCCAGCCTGCGGCCGGGGTGAGCTGAGCAGGCTTGGGGTCCGGGCTGGGGATGAAACTCATCACACTCCCAGCCAGGAAACAGCCCAGAACAGTGACAGGCTGGTCAGGGTCTAACTGGGTCTTTTCCGTGGGCAGCAGAGAGCCAGTGTAAGGAACAAACTTGTGGGTGCCACGGTCCCCAGGTCCCCAGGGTGGAGATGGGGTTACCTGGTGGGGATGCTCTACACACCACTGTACTGGCCACTCGTCATACAAAGATGGTGGCAGCAGAGATTAGTAAGCAAGCCTGGCTGTACCTGACTCCTGTCTGTGGTTGCCAACCCCTGCCCGGGAGCCAGGCCATGCTCTGCAGGTGGGTGGCTGGTGCTCATCCGTGGCTGATAAGAGGTCGTGAGGCAGCAGCAGGTCGCCCAGATGCCAGTGGAGGGATGAGGGTGGGAATGAAGGGGTTTTTAAGCATCCACACAGGCAGACTGGGCCTGGGGCCTGTGTTCTGACAAAAGTAACCCCGGCTCAGATACAAGGTCCAGGGCAAACATGGGAGCGCCAGGTCACAAACCCTTAGAGCTGATCACCCCTTCGGCCGGCCATGGGCACTGATCTCACACTGAGCCAAGCTCTACAGCCCAAGATTCCCGCTCGGGTGGGGCTGAGGTCAGGAAGACAGGTTCCCACCCCAGGGCCAGGTCAGAGTGGCCAGGAGCCGGCCCTCTAGCCAACCTCCCATGGGCCGGGGGATGGGGGAGGCCCGCGGTGGCAGCAAAGGCCACTTTCAGCTCTCTCTGCCAGCCAGGGGCCCCCAAATCCACCTCCTGAACCCTCACAACAGGGAGATCATTACAACCACCCCGCATTGGGCTTGCGCTCCCGCTCCCGCTCCCGCAGCCTCCAGGAGCAGCCGCTGCTGCTCTCCTTTCAACACAAGGGACTGCAGCTCTCAGGAGGGGACAGTGAGGGCCGGCCGTGTTTCCTCGAAGCTCACTCGGCAAAACGGGAAAGACTAAGAGGGTGTGATCCTCGCATCACCCGTCTTCACAGGAGGGCGGCTGCGCCTCTCGGGCTGACGGGGTTCGGTCCTGAATGGGCCCCACTGGTGGGGGAGCCTGGGGCTGGGACTGAGCAGAAGAGGAGGAGGAGCCTTGCTGCTGTTTCTCCAGAAGCCGCAGGCCACTGGCGCACAGCGCAGGCGGGAGATAACGTGCCGCTGCTGCGCTCCCCACAGCGGAAGGGTGTGGACGCCACACTACCTTCTTCTCAATGTTTCACTGGCAACTCGAGCTGTCGCTCTCCCGATCTCACATCCTCCCTCTAACACGCACGCTGCTGCTAAAGAGTGTCACAAGAGTTCAGGGGGAGGGGGGCACGATGCAGCTTCCAGAAGACTCAGAAACCAAGGATGTCAGATGGCCCCCAGCAGCAGAGGTGGGTGAGTTTCCTGAAGGGCAGCGGAGCAGAGGGGCTGGAAGTATTTAGGGGTCTAACGTGTCCCCAGTAAGTGGCTGGGAGGGAGGGTCCAAAGCAGGCCCAGACCCGCACGACCAGCCTGCCCCACAGGCTGTGAGGCTCAGCGCAGCTGACACCCGAGAATGAGAACACTCCATGTTCGCCCAGCTCCCTTGTGTCCAAGTTCACCCACCACCCTTCCAATCAGGGCAAACTTCCCAGAAGCCCAATGACAACTAGGAGAGAGGGCTGCCCGAGCTGGCGCCAGAGCCAGTTCTCACCGTAAAGGAAGCAGCTGGCATTCTGGCTCTGTGCTTCCATCTGAGGACAATCTGTGGGCATGAGCAGCATGAGTCCCAGAGGTGTGGAAGAGCCAATAAGATCTAGTTTTTAAGCCCATTAGGCTAAGGCCCAGAGCCCGGGTCCACTGGAAACGCTCCTTACCTCACAGTGGGGCCATCTGCCTACCAGGAGACACTCGAGCCCCCTATCCTCCCGCCCATGCCATTCCCATTCCAATTGTGTGTGAGGACATCAATAGTTAGCAGTTAAAAAGTAAAAACATCTTACTAAAAAGAAAAAAATGAAAATGGAGTAAACCATCCTATTAAAACACATATTGTCAGATTAGATGATAAAAACAACTACAAACCATTACAATAGACATAATTTAAGCATAAGGACACAGGGAAGTGGAAAGTAAAAAAATTAAAAAAGACACACCACATAAACACCAACTTTTCAGAAGTTGGAGGGGCTATATTCATGTCAGATGAAGTATACTTTAAGGTAAGACACAGAGGAACATTAAGAAATGACAAAGATTAATTTAATAAGATGTAACACTTGTAAACATTTAGGCATCTAAAAACATCATTTCAAAACATATAAAGCAAAATTAGAACTAAAAGTTGGAGGTTTTCACTCACCTCTCTCAGAAATCGATAGAGCAAGCAAACAAGAGAATGAGGGAGACAGAGATTTGAACAACACAAACTTGACCTGATACAAATAAAAAACACTACATCCACCAAATGTAGGTTAAAATCGTTGGTCAGTGGCTGATGAGGAGTGGGCTACTTACACAGTACCAAAGAATCCGCCCCAGATCACTGCCAAAAAACTAGATTTGTTGGCTCTTCCCACAAGTAACCACTGTGCCCCACCCCTCTACCATGGAGAAAACAGGCCATTGCCAATGCAGTTATGAAACGTACACCACTAATCGGGAAGAACCAGACATTAGCCTACCGACATGATACAATATGAGGGATACAACCACACTATCATGCAATTTTAACAACATAACTCAATTCTCATCAAGCCATCGGATCTGACTTCTAATCAACGGGTAAACAGGAGACGAAAGAACCAATCGCACATCACAGGGAAAATAGTCAGAGTCTGTGTGACCCTCTACAAAACAACTGGCCTGCTCTTTCCAATAAGAGGACGTATAAAGAAGAGGGACGGGGATGTTTCCAGGCCGGTGGTTCTCAAACTGGATACACACATCAGAATCCCAGGGGGTGGGAGGAATTGTTAAAATTCAGGTTGAATCAGTGTCTGAATCAGTTTCTGGGGTGAGGTCTGAAAATGTGCACTTCTATAGGTTGAAATGCTTTTTAAAAAATATATATTTTATTGATTTTTTTACAGAGAGGAAGAGAGAAGGATAGAGAGTTAGAAACATCAGCTGCCTCCTGCACACCTCCTACTGGGGATGTGCCCGCAACCAAGGTACATGCCCTTGATTGGAATCGAATCTGGGACCTTTCAGTCCATAGGCTGACGCTCTGTCCACTGAGCCAAGCCGATTAGGGTAAAATACTTTTTTTTTTTAAGAGCATTTCTAGTAAGTTCTTAGGTGTTGCTGGTCCCAGGACCAGGAAAACCACTGGTCTAGATTCATCAAAAGACATAAAAACTGCATGTTATCCTTGGTTAGATCCCAGGTGAAGCAAACAAGTAAACAACCATCTGGCTACAAAAGACCTTTTGGGGACACATAGAAAAAAAAGCTAAAAGATGGATTAGGTCAGTGGTCGGCAAACCGCAGCTCACGAGCCACATGCATCTCTTGTGTTCTAACGCCACTTCTTCAAAATAGACTCGCCCAGGCCGAAAACCAACTTCTGCACATGGGCCACGAAGTTTTAACTGCACTGTACGTGCGCACCCGTACATGATATTTTGTGGAAGAGCCACACTCAAGGGGCCAAAGAGCCGCATGTGGCTTGCAAGCCGTGGTTTGTCGACCAATGGATTAGGTGATTTTAGGGAATTATGCTTGATTTTGTTACATGTGTCAATGCTATATACTTAACAAAAGAGAACTGTCCTTAGTTTTGATAATGTCTTGCCTAATTTCCTTTCAAATGGCTCAGAAAAAAACAGTTAGACACAGAGATAAAGTGAACATGGTCACAGCATTGGCCAGCACTAGGGACATGCAAATCTTCAATGAAGGTGTGGTTTCCTTCCCCACCAGCTCCGGGGTGGTCTGTCTTGGTTACAAGGCTGGCTTGCATGGCTGATAGAGTCACGGCTATTGGAGGGGCTGTACGGTGGGCCCTGGTCCCTCGGGTCTGGTGAGGGGTGCTGTCAAGTGCTGTAGAGCACTGCTTGGGGCAAAACTTTGTGAGTTATATTATACGGTGGGTGGCTGGGCCTCACCCCCAATGGCTTCCCTTAATCCACTCTTACAGGTCTCACTTTTTTCAGCATGTTAGAAGTAAACCTTAGGTACATAAAACAGGAAAGACAGTTGTCCCAAACTCGTTGAACTGGTTAAGGAAAAGTTAAAAATAAATGTGAAGAAGTGAAGCCTTCTTTACCACTATCCTAGAGGAAGCAATAGGGAGGCTGGAGGACCGACACCATCTCCAAGGGTAACTAAGCCGCAGGAAGAACTGAATGAGCAGTTTTGGCTCCAAAGGATCAGTTCAAGTTCATGTGGATGAGGGGACACATGTGGTTCAAGCTGTAGGAAAGATCATCTTGCCGGCCGGCATGGGTCAGTGGTTGAGCATCAACCCATGAACCAGGAAGTCATGGTTTGATTCCCGGTCAGGGCACAAGCCTGGGTTGCAGGCTAGATCCCCAGCGGAAGATGTGCAGGAGGCAGCCAATCAATGATTCTCATCATTGATGTCTCTATCTTTTTCTCCCTTCTTCTCTGAAATCAATAAAAATATGTTTAAAAAGAGAAAGAGAGAGAATGATCATCTGTAGAAAGTGAACCACAAGTTATAACATTATGAGAAACTTTTCTAAATACAGCATTTAGCTGAGAGCCATCCCCAATGGGCTGGCTCTCCATCGAAGGTGAGCCGCTGCCTTGTTTCCTGAGATGCCATGCTCTGCTTACCCTCCCTCCCTCTCCTCCCCTTGGAGGACAGTTCCAGAGGAGCTTTCTGCTGCTCCCCACAAATTCATGTGACTGGAGATCACATCTTTAAAGAAACAATTAAACTAAAATGAAGTCATTAAGGTGGGCCCTAATCCAATATGAGCAGCAAGATTAGGGCACGGATATTACACACACACACACACACACACACACACACACACACACGATCATGTGAAGACATAGGGAGGGGACCCTGGCCATTTGCAAGCTAAGGAAATAGAGGCCTCAGAAGAAACCCACCCTGCAAACACCTTGCTCTCAGATGGCAGACTCCAATATTGTGGGGAAAAATTAATTTTAGTAGTTTGAGCCACCCAGCCTTTCTGTGGCACTTTGCTGTGTTGCCCTGGAGAACAAATACATTTCCCTTCCCTCCCAAGAAGCCTGCATGAAACCTCTCAGCTTTCACCCCTTTCCCACCCTGACAATAACCTAATTCCTTCGGTCAGTTCAATCCAACCTCCAGGAGAACTACTGGACCTCCAGGAACTCATCAAGAGACGTGGGGTTTCTGTTTGTTTTGGTCTCTCCTCAAAAGAAACACTGAGTTCTCTTTCATGATCACTTGGAGATGCTGCCGCTTCTACAGAGACTACATTTTGCTGAATCTGAAGCTTGCTGATTCTGTGATTTTCAGGATGATGTTTGTAAACACTGTTTATATATGAACCTCGGGAAATTATTCCCGTTTTCGTGTTCTCTCATAATACAGGTGGTTTTCCCTTAAAAAAAAGTACGTGGGCAGCTCAGCCAGAGACATTTGAAACTGCAAAGGAGATTTTTGTTTGCCTAGAACTGTATTTAGTGTAGTTATAATACAAATGTCAAAGTTATTTTACCTAAACAGGGATTGGTTTACAAGACAGGAGACCAGCAGCCAGTCCCGGAACCACAGGCTGGCACCACAGAGCCTCTGGTCCTGGGTTGGGCCACCTCTGCGGCCGGCAGCACTCAGTAATTGAAGGAGATATTACCAGTTTCTCCGTGCCAGGCAGTATTTTTGGCTACATGAAATCCAGAGCAGATGTCTTCCCTCTGTTGTGGTCACTTGGGGAAGGAGTGCCTTACCATTCCTGGGACATGTGGGCACCTTGCTTGGCTGTGACGCTAGCCTCCCTCTGACTGGCCAGAACCCAAGTCCCTTCTCTACTCCCCACCCCCAGGCTGTCCTTCCAGAGTGAGTGATGGTGAGTGAGGGGCGAGGCAGATACTGTAGCTAAGTGACTCATCTCCAAGGAAAATCCACAGGGGAGGTGGCCCCAGGGTCAACTTCTGCTCCTTTAGAGACCAACCCTTTGATGGAGGTGACTGTCCCAACAAAACCCTAGGTCCCAAATCAGAGTGCCCCAGTGAACCTACCTCTGAACAAAAAGGACTCAAAGAGGCCTCCTGAAGCGGTCTGCTCCCTTCCCCCAAACAGAGCCAACAGCCTTGATTTTCAAATGAGAATGTGGACTTTGGAGACAAACTGTTGGGGATTATGAAAACAGAACTTAAATTGCTTCCACATCTGGAAACCAAACCCAGCAGCCAGCCCCAAGAATTCCAGGCATGTCAGCCAACAGACGCTGCAGGTCAGGGAGGTGTTTTCTGCTAGCCCAGTTCCCTGCATCCCCTCCCCAAACCCACACGCAGACCTTCTGTCTACATCGGTGGCTGGTGGAGCCACACCTGAGAGAAAGGAAAGAAGGCAGCCCTCGGAGCACCGGCCACGTGGCCAGCATCCACTATGTGCTTTACTGGGGGGGAGGGGAGGGGGAAGGAGGAGCGAGGGGGTTCTGGTTTTCTCCCCCTAAGTCCCAGCAATACTACTGTCTCCTCCCGACAGTCCTGACAGTCCTCCGGACAGGAGGGCACGGTGCAGAGCTTAACAGAGCTTCACCCACGTTCCCCTGAAGCTATGCACTGGGTCCCTTTGTCATCATACAAAAAGGTGTGAACCTGAGTCATGAACCCCTAAATTCAATCACCCCATCTCAATTCTCAAGTCCTTCCCCGTGAGCTCCAGTTCCCACCCAGCCAGGTGCAGGGCAACCCCAGTGGAAAGCCAGGTAACAGGCTCAAGGAGCACACATCAAGGGCTCCCTGCTCTCTGAACATCTCCTGGCAGCTACTGTGGTTGCAGATTATAGCTTTTAAAGAGGTGGCTTTTGAAGTGAGGGCTTAATTACTCCCACTGTCAAGAGCCTGTGGGGCTTGCTTTGGGGGCTCCTCGGTTGTTCATCACGATAAGAGGAGCTTCAAGTGGAGGCCTGGCCGGGAAAGCAGTGGCTGGGGCCAGCTCACCTGCTCTCAGCCTTCCCCGTGGACCAAGCAGCATTCCTTCAGCGGCACCCTCAAAGGGGGTGCTGGGAACTTCCCAGGGAGAGCACAGCTGAACAGAGCTGCCCCTGCCCCACAGCCTACAGCCAGGGCCCCACCCCACCCCTTCTTTGCCACAGACACCATCAGGCCCCGGGAGACCAAAAGCAGAGTGTCCATGCTCACCTCCAGCTAGTGGCCAGGCTCCACATGACCCCCCACCCCTGGAGCAGACAGACGGGGATCAGGAGGGCCAATGGGAGGCAGGCCGACTCTCCTCCTGTCCACCTCATGTAGACCTGTTTACCTGCCCAGAGCCCCAGCAGTGTTCCCGCAGGCTCAGTGCACGTGTCTCTTTTTGTCCTTCAGCCCTGGCAAGGTCCAGTCACCGGGCTGTGTGTTCCAGGGGCCACTGGCCACAGGCCAGGACAGGCTGAACCAGGCTCTACCAGTGGGGACAGGTGAATGAGCACAGGTCTGACCACACGCCACAGATGGGGCTCAGAAGGTAGGAGGCCCCCTGGGGAGTGAAGCTACTAAAAATCCATCAACCCCTTCAAAGAGCCATAGAACCAGGCCCTGCCTGCTCAGCCAGCACACACTGCCCTGTCCAGTCAGTCTTGGCCGCAGGATATGATACTGCCCCTTCCCCCCGCATACATTAAGCTTGTGTCCGACTTTACCGCCACCCCCATGCCTTGGCACAGGCTGTTCCTGTGTCTGAAACAATTCCTCCCTTTGCCACAAACACCTGACCCTAAACAAGCCCCAGATAAATACTTCACACACCCCACCCCCACCCCTACAGCCCAGAGCCCAGCTCCTTAGCCCCACAGCCACCTCTGGGCACACTCTCCACAGCAGGTCCTTTCCCACCCCACGACTCTTCCTGGGACTGGGAGGGGTGGCACACCCTTTAGGTACTTTCTATGGAGAGAAGAATTACCTAACTAGGGGAACCTCCCACCCAGCCCTGGCCAGCTAACCCAGGGCTCTCTGTCCCCAGCCTGGAGCTGCGCAGTACCCTTGCCTCCTGGGGGCCCAGAGGAGCCACCGCACCAGCTTATAGGGCTCTTTGTAAACAAAGCTGTCCCACTGTTTCATTCATTCTACACCCTGGTACCCGAGAACAACTGAGGTGCACCCTCGTGCCAGAGACCAAACTCCACCTCATCAAAGCGGGGGCTGTGGGCCCCTGACACCGGGCACTCCCCTGAGGAAGGTGGGCTGCTGGCTGACATCAGATCTCAAGAGGGAGAGAGGCAGAGAGGAGACCTCTGACGAAAACAAGGTTTAAGACCACAGCCTGCTCTGAAGGTCTCCCTTCAGCCAGCATCTTTCAGCTGGAGACCCCCACTTGGCTCTCTCCCACGACTCAAACGCAGTCCGCTACTCCCCAGTCCTGCTCCTTCCTTAGTGAGCAGCCACCTCATCAATCTCACCTTCACAGGTCCCAGGTATTGACAGCTCACCCCAATCCTTCCCCCTGCAGCCCAGCCCTACCGCCCCACACACCGTGCTCACACAGGTCCCTGTGTCTTCACCGACGCTGTTCCCTGCTCAGAACTCCTCTATCTATCTGGAGCCACACTGGCGGCTGGCACTCCCCAAGCCCTTGGTGCCTCGCTAAAGAAACCAAGGAGGTCTTAAACGTTTGAGGAAGACCTATTAAGCAGTTATCACGTGCCCAATGTCTTTGTGCATCAGTCACCATTCAGATGAAAACATTGAGGTTCAGAGAAGTTGAGTAACTTGCATCAAGTCACAGAGCTGATGCAGGGCTGGGATCTGAACAAAGTCTGATTTTAACGCAAGGAGGGTACAGGGAATACTCAACACTTGGCAGTGGCGGTGTCCAACACGCAGCACTGAAGCGCTCTCTCAGGTTGAGCCCTGCAGGCCATGGGAACGGGAATGAGCAAGACTGGTGGCACCAGAACCTGAGCTGAAGGCCGCAGAGACCACAGCACACCAGATCGCCAACTACTGCCAGCTGAGGCTCCTGGGGTCTGTGCCACCCTGGCCATGGGCATTGCCCCCTCCCCTTTCCCACCACAAGGAGCTTCAAAGAGGCTACATATGGGAAGATTTTACAGAAAGGAAGAGGAGAGAGATTTGAAAGAAAATTGCTAAAGGGAAACACATGTGAAAATGAAAACTCAGGCAAAATGGGAGGATGGGAGGAAGGAAGAGACGAGGTTTGAGGATTGTAAACTGAGTCAGAAAGCCCTGGTACGTAACACCATAGTTTCTCTCTGCTACTGTGGGGAGGCCAGCAGCCCACTCCCTGCCTTCGTTTCACCTTTAACCTGATAGAATGGCCCAATGTGACCTTAGATGATACCCAGAAAGAGAGAAATAGGGAAAGGTGCCTTGTACATAATCATGATGACTATGGAGCCATGACCCATATTCAGTGCAAGGAGGAACCTGAGGCTCAGAGAGGTTACTCTGTGTTCCCAAAGTCACACAGCTGATGAGCTGAAAAGCTGGAATCTGAACCCCAGTCTGCTCAGTTCAAGCTCATTTCCTTGAACCACATTACAGCATCCTTTCATAAATCCTACCACCTTTACAAGGTGGTTCTACTCTCTTCCTTGAAGAAATTGGGCACATTATGTAAGTTCTTAGAGGTTACCTAGTTTTTGTGTTTCATTAAATTCAAGATGCTTTGATTTTAAGATGCACTGTTATTTCAAGTACACCAAGAAAGAACAGGCACTGTCAATTACATTATAACCACCAGCGAATGCACAACACATTCCAATTTGAGATGTTGAAATGCGACAAAAAAAAAAAAGTGTCTTAGAATCTATAAAATACAGTGTGAGTGAGCATAAGTGGGGGATGGGGATTCAGTCCCAGTTCCTTAGAAGGAGTGTGTACACTGAAGAGTAGATGACAACTCCTTGTATGCATGTGTGTATACACACACACACACACACACACACAGCTGTGCTGTGACAAGACCTTTCTTTGCTAGTAACTGATGCGATCTTGCAGATAATCGCACAACAAGGTGTTGTCAACAGCCCTTTATTTTGCCAGGAGACCATCAATCCAAAGAGGCAGAGGTTGTCCTGCTACCACCCTCCACCGAGGAGGCTCTGGCTGAGCTGCAGGCTTCTGAGCGGCCAAGCTAGTTGGACAGGTAGGTCTGCTCCCTGGAAAACTACCAGGGGCACTGACCCAATGTGGCGGGGTGGCTGCACAGCCCACACCTTTCTGTCTGGCTCCCCTCCACGTCTCCTGGGCCCGCAGGCAGCCAGAGCCGCAGTGCTTTCATAAGGCAGATGCTGTGGGCTGGCAGGCGGGCAGCACTGCTCCAAGCTGGCTTTCCAACTGGGCATAGGTGGCTGGACAGGCAGGCCCCAGCTGGAGGTGAAGGGCCGGTGGGCAGAGAGGTGCAGCCTCCTCTCCTTCTCCTTCGCAGCCAGGCCTGCCTCTGGGAGGAAGGACCAGATGCAGCTCACACCATGCCCCAGAGAGATGGCTGTCACCTCAGACGTGCTTTGCATCTCAGTCACCACACCCCGGCCCCCAGTCTGCACCTGTAGAGGCCGAGTTGGTTTTCTTAAAAACACAGAGGCCGAGGAAGCGGCGCGTACCCCTCCTGGAGCAGCCCTCAGGTGCTGGTGTTTTTGCCCTACCGCTTCCTGTTCCAGTGTTGACATCTTCCCTGTAAGAATTCTGTGAGGTGCTAAGGTTATGAGTCACAAGAATCCGACCAGTAGGAGCTTGCAGAAACTAAAACGAACAGCTCACTCATGTGCCAGGCACTGTTTTAAGTGCTTTTCATACATTTACACACTTGATCCATATAACAACCTTAAGAGGAAGGTACTAATATCATCCTCATTTCATAGATGAGGAAACTGAGGCACAGAGAGGTTAAATAATTTAGCCTGAGATTAAATAATTTAGCACACCACACCACACTGCACTCAGCAAACACAACACACAGGCGCGAGTGCACACGTGCGGGGCCTCGGCTGGACAGAGACTCCTTAGGAGACCAGGGCACAAAACTGTGCCAACTGCCCATGGGTCAGCAATTGAATCGGGATTTGAACCCAGACACCTGACAAGCCTCTTGGGCACTATACTCTCCTGCTTCTTAACCACCCATCATCCACCAACTGAGCAAGTGTCAAACACGCTGCACAATCACAGTGGCTCATTTTATTTTACATATATACATACATACATATATATATATGTGTGTGTGTGTGTGTGTGTGTGTGTGTGTATAATTGATTCCAGAGAGGAAGGGGATCAAGCCTGCAACCCAGGCATGTGCCCTTGACCAGAATCAAACCAGGGACCCTTCAGTCAGTAGGCCAATGCTCTGTTCACTGGGGCGCTCATTTTATCTTCACCATCACCCTAAGGAAGATACCATTATCAATCCCATTCTACAGATGGGAAAGTGAGGCTCAGAAAGGTGAGGTAGCTTACCCAAAGATGCACAACTAGCAAGCAGTATTTTCTGACTCTAGATCCATGTCTTTTCCGACTATATATTTTTTTCTACTTGAACAGGCACTGAGCATGAGGTGAAGGCGCCTGTATTTTGAAGTGGGTATTCCTCCCAGGAAAACCAGTGATCAGGAAGGATAAACTCGCTCCTACTTTCTCTCCATTCTAAGAGGGAGATGGAAGTCCAGTGAAGAGCAGACAGCACAGGCCACCTGAAATGCGGTGGCTTCCTTTTTTATGGCAATAGGCTTGCAAAGTGCAGAAGAGAGTGGGGTGACAAAATGACTCAAGAATAAGAGCGCTCCCACCCACTTTTCTACACTCGAGTTCTGTTTAGGTCTTCCTCTTTCTAACCCCTTAAAAAAGAAAGCTCCCATGAGCACAGCCACAGGTATCAGCTACCCAGCTTCTGTTTTTATTTGAATCATGTTTACACTATAGAGAAAGAACCCACTTCTCTTGGAAGATGAAGCAGGTTGAATCAATTGAAAATAGGCCCCACAGTCAAAAAACTTCCCATTTATTGAAGGAAGTCAAGAAGTGGGGTTAGAGCCAAAACCAGTTTGTTTGGCTCAGTGGATAGGCTGAGACTGAAAGGTCCCAGGTTCGATTCCGGTCAGGGGCACGTACCTTGGTTGTGGGCATATCCCCAGTGGGGAGTGTGCAGGAGGCAGCTGATCAATGTCTCTCTCTCATCGATGTTTCTAACTCTCTATCCCTCTCTCTTTCTCTCTGTAAAAAATAGTACCAGCCTGGTAGTGGGAGTTGGGGTCAGAGGTCACCTGGACCCCACAGCTCTGGACCACCACGATGCCACCTCAGACCTCCATGTGACACTAAGAAGAGGAAGAAACAGAGTCCTAGGGGAGGCGGCCAGAACCGGACAAGCACAGGCTGCCACGAAGCTGCACGTCTCAAATGCTGAACTTGCCACACCCCTGACAGCACTGACGAGGGGAACAGGGAGATGGCCCCACAGAGCTCTGCCCACTTGGTGCGCATCATCTGGGTGGGTTTTGCTGGTATCGGTTTGTGTGGTGGAAAGAACAGTCTGGCAAGAGCTGTTTCCACACTCATGTGGACAGGCTTATCTGGACTGACCCGGCTAAGGGCAGGAAAGTCCACGGCAGCCATGACCACACAGACTCCTCCCCCAAGAAAGGTCTAATGCCCAAACCTCTCAACAGCAATGTCTGAGGTGGCAGAGCCAGGAAATGCATTTTGGGCTGATGGACTGCTGTACTGTCTCCTGCTCTCCCTCCTGGGATTCTGGGCTGTGGCTTGACCACATCAGCCCCCGAGGCCCTGAATTCTACGCTACCTGCCTTCCTCTGCAATACAGCCGCTTCCCTGCAGTTCCGTACACACATCTCATCAGCCACGGCCCCACCTTAGGGCCTTTGCAGTTGCTGTTCCCTCGGCCTGCAGCTCTTTGGTCAAGATGCCACCTTCTAAGTGAGGACTTCCCTGCCCGCTCCATTTAAAACACAATACCTTGTTCAGCACTCCTTGCTGCCCTGCTTTCTCTTTTGCCATCCCACTCACTGCAGGTTTTACCTGTTTGCCTGCCCCTTCTGCCACCCTGTGAGCTCCATGATGGCAGGGACTGTGGTCTATTGTTCACTGCAGAATCCAGTGCCTAGCACAGAACCTAGCACCAAGAAGATGTTCAAATGTTTCTTGAATTAAAAAAATTGCTGCCCCGACCAGTGTGGCTGAGCTGGTTGGGTGTTGTCCTGTGCAACGAAAAGTTGCCAGTTTGATTCCTGGTCGGAGCACGTGTCCAGGAGGCAGTCAACTGATGTTTCACTCACATTGATGTTTCTCTCTCTCTCTCCCTCTCCCTTCCTCTCTAAGAAGCTTAAAAAACAAAACAAAAAACTGCCTGTGCAGAGCATGTGGGTAGGGGCTGGGCAAACAGGAATGAGGAAGGGTCTGTGTCCTGAAGTGCTATCTTATGGTGAAGCCAGCCATACTACAAGCAGGAGAGAGAATCACATAATGTCCAGCAAGATACAAGGCAGACCTGCCAAACCAACATGCCTATCTCTGATGGGGGCAGAGCCAGGCTTTAATCCAGCCTGGAGACCAGGAAGTAGATAGACCTGAGTGGTCCTCCTCATTGGAGAGGCCAGTGACTTAATGCCCAGTGACTGAGTCAGGAGCCAGCAGAGTGGACCTGGAGGAAAACAGGGCCCAACCCCAGCCTCTGCACACCTGGCCGGGCCAAGGCACTACTGTATGCCCCACTATCAACACCAGGCAGCAGGCAGACTAGATAAAGACGCTTCCTTTTCAAAACCCAGCGAGCAGCCCCTGCCCTAGGGGACAGAGCACAGGGCCAGCGGGTGGGCACTCTCTGGTCATGCTAATCCCTGAGATGCGAGCCTTCCAGTAATTGTTCACTGCTACTTTATTGGGAGTCTCTCCCATCCCTCCACCTCCTGCCTACCCATGCCTAAAATACAGAAAGTGAAGTAAACTTGTGAAGCCCCTCAAAGCAGGATCAATTGTGAAATACCTCTTGGCATAACAGACCACGTCAGAGGAGGAACTGCAGCCCTTGGAAAGGAAGTTTCTAGCCACTTTGGTGGGCGGTGGAGGGGGTGTAGTTACAGGAAGAGCTGTGAGGGTCCTGGGTGAACCATCAAAGAGAAAGCCCTACTGTGGGGCTTTTACCAGGAGGCTATGGAGGGGCCAGTGTGCTTCAGGGAAGGGCACAAATGCTCTGAAGAGAGGGAAGGTGGGGGGTGGGGGGCTGTGGAATATCCACCAGGAAGTGCTCAAGCTGTAGCCCAGAGCCTCCCCAGTGCAGGCTGCTCCAGTGCCCCAATTTCTTCTCCCTTTTCTTCCCTCCCTGGACTAAAAGTCTTCTCCGTGAACAGACGCCGTGAACAGACGCCAGGCAGTCTCCACTACCCATCTTCCTTGGGACAAAGGTCATACCTTCCGGCCTGCTCACATTGCCTGGCTAATTTAGTCCCTCCCCTAGGCACAATCTTATCTCTGCAGGGCCTTAGTCATCCACCCCACCCCCTCCACCA